>JACXGM010005332.1:9119-29777 GCA_016801145.1 Umbra pygmaea | reverse complement strand
TGTAGTAGTTTGTTAGGTATCTCTTTATACATGTGTAAAATATTACCGTAGTAGTTTGTTAGGTATCTCTTTATACATGTGTAAAATATTACTGTAGTAGTCCTTATGCAATCAGGTGGGCGTATTTTAGAAATGTTATCTATAGTTCCAGCCAAGCAGCGATAGAGGTTTCTTTGCTTGTAGAACAGTGTTGAACACCTTTTTCCCCTAACATTTACAGTATTAGGCAAGTACAGAACTGTACAGTTTTAGGCAAGACTGACTTGCCTTTCCATTTACAATATTTGCTTAGTCTGAATACTGTATGTTAGTGCAATTAAATTCATTTAAAACTCTGGTGGGTAAATGCTTTATTGATCATGACTTGAAATGTATTGTTGTTTATTAAACTTGTAATGTACTGATCATTTCTGACTTCTTGGCCAAGCATTCTCCGGGTCTTAAATATAATCCCTGCTTGTTGACTGTTTTCTTCAGGTCACCCCACATATTTGCAATAGGATTTAGATCACAGAACACTGTGGTGGCTATTACAAATATTTATACTGTACAGATTTTTGTCTAAAATGTTCTGAACTTCACAGAGTCCATAATGCCCAAATAATGTCCTAATGTGTCGTAACCAGAGATTCATGCCCTTTAGAATAAAAAAGCACACATCACATATTTACCATCATATTTCAGTGTAAAACATTTTGTTTCTATTTCTGCCCTGACTGTCCCTCGTTTCTGTTAAACCATTAGTGTTTGTGGCCAACGTGCTCTATGGTTGTCTCCTCTAAAATGTACCTTATGATTTCCTCCAAGAGGATGACATCTCATACATACAGTAGAGTCCCCTTTTCCTCAATGCATCAAACCTGCATTGCATTATTCAGAAAGTACTGTAGCTCAATGGCCCAAAGACAAATAACTCATTATTCAGAAAGTACTGTAGCTCAATGGCCCAAAGACAAATAACTCATTATTCAGAAAGTACTGTAGCTCAATGGCCCAAAGACAAATAACTCATTATTCAGAAAGTACTGTAGCTCAATGGCCCAAAGACAAATAACTCAAGGGCAACAACCTGTATGCATGTAATCGCTTTGAAGAATTAAAATGTGCATGGGATTCATATTTTCAATAAATGAATCATCTGAATTCGATGAGTACGAGCTTTAGAATAAGGAAACGTATGGCTACAATCATCTGTACATTACTGAAAGTTGCTTTGGATAACAATGTGTTCTAAATGACATACAGTAAATGACTTGTCCTTGTCACTCATCAAAAAATGAGACAGTATAAATCCAACCAGTCAATGGTAAATGCAACCCGGTGACCTCAGAACACTAATTAGTTACGGGGAGCTATTAGAGGTCAGCAGTATTGCAGACCAGGTTGAAGCAGAGAGCAGCCACCATATGGCTAAAGATGCCCGTCACCCGGATTCTGTCTTCTTTACTGCTCTTTTAATCTTTTTGGCTAATTGTTTTTTTTCTCCTCCCTCCCCCAGTACACGTCCCTCTACACAGACCCTACTGTCCTCAGCTTTGGGACCCCCTAAGCAGAAGACTACATTTTATTGTGGCGTAAGCTGATTAGCTGATTTACATTGTCTCCTGTGTTCAAGGTGGAACTTGCTGACATCGATGTTTAATCTGATCTCTAAGCAATTTTGTTTTAGTAAGACTTTTAGGGTCTGCTTTAAACCCAGTGTGGAAAATGAAGGTGCTACGCTATGCTGTGCTCCAAGTTTCCCATCAATGTTATCGGGTTGTGCATTACTATCTGTGTTTCTCTATGTATTTCTCTCTATACAGTATATATATATTCGATTTTTTAAGACCTTGTTCATAGCAACTGAACAAAAACTAATTGTTATTTGTTGATAAAGGGATAGATTATCGGGCCGACTCTTATATTCTGTATATATAAATAATGTTGACTCTATGATCAATCTCTATGCAGACGACATCATTCTATATACATCAGGCCTGGACACTGGACACTGTGCCACCAAACCTCCAACAGAGCTTCAGTGCCATACACCACTTCTTCTGTGGCCTCCAGGGCCGTGCACAGACCTTTTGAGGGGCACGTGTCGAAACTGGAAAAAGGGTACCCCCTCCTTATATATATATATATATATATATATATATATATATATATATATATATATATATATATATATATAAATAATATAATCACTATTTATAACAGCCAAATAGTAGTATAGATATACAGGGTTTCAGGGCATCATTCAACCTTATTATAACAGCAACCTTCTGTGTGCCATGTGCTTGAAGACGTTTATTACTGTGATCCACTGGTCTCTTATTCACTACACTTTCCCTAAAATAAGCCATCAATAAAAAAATATATATATAATAGTGTGAAAAGTACAATTGCAGTGAAAAGCATATTAGAATGATTTCTGAATGATCACGTGACACTGAAGAATACTTAACTGGAGCAATAATGCTGAAAAATCAGCTTTGATCACAGAAAATAAATTACATTTTAAAATATATTCAAATAGAAAACTGTTATTTTAAATTGTAAAAATATTTACAATAGTTTGTTGTAGCTATATGAGTCCTCAGTTTTTCCTGTTGTAAAATACATTTGGCCAAAATCGCAATTTACAAATGTGTATGCACAGGCTATTTAAGTGTAAGCTGTATATTGGCAATAACTAGATGGCAAATGCTAGATGTCTCTCGTCCCACATGTCTCAGTCAGACATCAAATAAGTAAAATATTGCTTTTATAGACATAGTGTTTAGTACTTATTCAAACATCAAGATCTTTGTTCACCTTTGCAAAACTTTGATTGGCTGCCTGCCCTGCGACTGCTGGGGAACTGAAGTGCATTCAGTCAATATAGAGGGGGGGGAGTTATCAGGTTTACTGACAGTTTTAGGAGCAAACAAGATTTACACAAGCTCTTTTTCAGAAATTCCATTGGCTAAATATTTGTAAAACAGACAGAAAGACGTAAAGGGTGACCAATAGCATTGATTTATTGAAGAAGACAAAAAACACCACCACCCAAAAAAAGGGCACTTCGGACAAAAAGGGCATGTGCTCTGCACAGGTTGAGCCCTACCTGTGCACGTGCCTGGTGGCCTCCAACTGCTTTTAAACTCTAGTAAAACTAAAAGCATGCTCTTAAACCGATCACTCCCTGTACCTGCCTGGCCAGCAAGCATCACCATTCTGGACGGGTCTAATTTAGAATATGTAGGCAACTACAAATATCTATGTGTCTGATTAGATGGTTCACTCTCCTATGAGACCCACATTAACCATATCCAATCAAAATTTTATTTAAGATTGGCTTCCTATTCCACAATAAGGCCTCCTTCGCTGCCCGACACGCCCTGGTGGAAATGACCATCCTACCAATCCTAAACTTTGTTGATGTCATTTTCAGAACTGCCTCCAACTCCCTCCTGAGAAGATGAGATGTAGTCTACCACAGCGCCATCCGTTTTGTAAAACACTAGTTGGCTGGCCCTCGTTATACGCTCATCGCCAAACTCACTTGTATCAAACCATTTACAAGTCCTTACTTGGCAAAACCCTAGTGTACCTATGGTCTAGACCGCGCTCAAGGAGGTCCATCTCTTTGGTCACCAAGGTTGACTCTATTCCCTCATTGGCCCCTTGTGTGCTTATGTGCTTTTTATTTTAAAAATCTGCTAAGATTTCAAACACACTTTATCACATTGACAATATGGGAAATTGTTTGTAGAATTTTGAAAGAAATAAAGAACTCAATGAATTTCGGAATAAGAGTGTAACATAACAAAATGTGGAAAAAGTGAAGTGCTGCGAATACTTTCTGGATGCACTGTACCTCTCTAATTCAGACACCATTTGGAATAACTGTAAATATACTTCCTACCATATACTTTTGAATATTCTGCATTCTGTCGTTTGTACTTTTGTGTATTTCATGTGTGACTCTATGTCATCTTACCTCATTATGCTTTATCTAAGTCGCCTTTGCATATCAGAATCTGTCCTCAAAAGGCCTACATGTTTAAAAGAACGTGAAATTAAAATAGAAACAATAAACACACACATTGATTTGTTTGTTTCATCCTTCTGGCAACAGGTGTTTCAGCTGTTTGTGTCTCTGTGATTTTTATTTTACAAATAATTCTGTGTGAATCCAAAGTATTTTCTTTTTCATTTTTACATTTTGAAAAGGGTAATTATTCTACAGCCGCTCAAGTCTAGTCAGTAATATTAATGAAATATTATGAAATTAACCAAACAACAGACACATTAAAAACAGAAAACAAAACAATAAAATGGTCCCACTCGACAGATGTCTTGCATGATATTTGTGTGCCAAGTAGCCAGCCCCCCACATCGAAAAAAGAAACGGAAAGGATTGCCATATTTCAGTGAGCGTCATGTCTCTGTTATGATCATTAACTGAAACCAGTCAACTGTTTAGAGAAGAACAACAACTGATGAAATAACTTGAAAGTTGTCCTGCTGCCAAGAAGCAGTCTGACTCACCACTACATGTCACATTGCAACTTTCATCCAAACATTACCTCCAAGCAAATGATTTATTCCAATAAAGGGTTGGTGCCCTCTTGACCCATTGAAAGGAAGATTTTCCATTTTTTCTCCCCTCTCATCTCCTCATCAAGTGAGATATTTGAAGATCGGTCACATGCTTCCTCCAAACACATGTCCAATGTTTAGCACACTGCAGTTTCAACAGTCGGTACATATGTGGGAGGTTTACACACTAAACAACTGTGACTGAGCAACATGATGAAGTAATGTGTCAGACTAGTAACCATCTACGCCAGGCAGTGCTGTACCCATTTGCGACACCACTAGGCATAGCCATAATGCCCGGACCAGGATACGAACCCTGTGATGGAGAAGTTTGCTGAGGCATAAACTTAGACCACTGCACAAAGGCCCCTAATTTTATTTTTCTTCATAGAACCGTCAAAGTTTAAATTTACTTTCAGCATCAGAACACTTGATTTAACTCAGGAACTAATCAAGATCTTTATTGGTAAGAATTGGTCTGCTCGTACAGAGCAACAAAACAATACTTGGAAAGTAAGATAAAATCTAATTGTAACAGGTATAGATTGACCTTACAATTAAATGATTGCCAAAAATTATACACAGTTACAATAGAAACAATGAAAAAAGTGAAATCAGTATAATATCAACACATACTGATAATATAATATACCAGTTACGTATGGTCTTGGTGTAACCAGGGTTTAATCATCTTATATGGTCCTGGTAACCATGCTTGCCACTAAATAATGTATATGAATTTTCTTTCCTACAGCTAGGCTGGACTGAGATATACTAAGAACATTAGTCCAACCCAAAACACTATTTAGTCATTTACACGTACAGATGATATGTGGACCAGGATGATCTCCAATCTCTTCGGTCTGTCAAGAAGAGCCTAAATAGGTGCTAATGGATCAACTGGTACATTGCACATCATTATGAATGGGGAGCAATCACACAGATCATATATACAGGGTGAAATTGAGCTGGAATTCATGCTGAACTGGTGGGAAAGAGGGAGGGACAGAGAGGGCAATACAAATTGAAGGGGCCGGCAAACATAATAATGTCAGATCCATGCAATCATCCCTTTAACCGGTGCCGATATCGTAGACCTCTGTTGACTGATGGTTACCCTCACAGACCAGAGAGAGAGAGAGACTAACTGAGAAAGCTAACCGGAGGGATAAAGAGATAGAGAGCCAAATAGAGAAAGACATATGCAGAGAAAAATAGGGAGCAGAGAAAAATGAGAAAGAGAGACAGAAAGAGAGTGAAAGATAAACAGAGCGTTAGAAAGATAGGCAGGTATAAAGTTTCAGGTTTCCACCTGGGAGGTGGTCCCTTGTAGTTCCATCCATTGTTTTTGTTTGATATTACTATCAATATTTCTACTTCCACATTATGAAGACCCGCCCACCTCCTGGCAACGTGACTAATTGATAGGACCAGTGGATGAACAGTAAAGATTAAGAGGGTGAGTACATAATAATTAGCATATGCTTACACAGCGCTAGGGACTAATCCTGCCCCCACCAGCGGTCCCCACCGTCTCCCCTTTAGAGGAGCCATCACCCTGCTGGACCCACAGACACACTGAGCTCCAGCCAAGTCACAGGACTCAGGGAACCAACGGGCATAACTGACGACGACAAACGTCCATTGTCCAGGAGATCACACCCCTGTGTAGAGCATCCAGGCACGGAGAGACACCGAAAGACCGTCCGATTTCGATTACCGGGGGACACCGGAAGGGGCCAGCTCAGACACTGAGGTCTACTGACTCCTGAAGAACTGACCATCATCTACACGTCTGTATGAGGACGCCTGACTGTCACATCCCAGTCCATCAGGACATTTTTTTAAACTTTTAAAGGAAACTGACTGCTAGTTTTGAGGTGCAACTTCGACTAACTTTTACACATAATTGTCACTAATTGCCAGAGTGCCTATTATAAGAGGGAAACCATTGACGGTGTTATCCTCATCACTTGGGTATAACTTCAGAACTTTCCAGGTATTTAAACTGCAGTAAGCTGAATCCTATTCGTCCACACCTGTGCACAATAAGAACATCTTCAGTAACTACCATGGAGGAACACCTATCTAAGATCCACAGGGGAGCCATTCTACACTCTGCATCTCCTTGCGAGTCTTCCGGGAGCAGTTGTGCAGACGACAGTCGAGGAGGTAAAGATCACACTCATCACTCTGTCTCTTAACGGGTGCTGGGCCCAAAACAACTCTGAGGCTTGATGAAGAAAAGCTTGCACGTGTTGACTGATCTCAGTTCTGTCCTCATGTGCTTTTCCATGCACCACCATACAACTATTTCAGTTACAATAACCTCTGGATTAATAACAGTTAAATATCTGGTATTGTAGTGCACCAATCAGATTCTTGGAATGGCTTGTAACAAGTCCAGGATCTTGCATGAGGTTATGAGTGCTCCAAAACAACAGGCTGCCAGCAGGACGGTGAACTGAGGGAATCTTCACTGTCTTCAAAATGTTTTATTTAAAAGTGATAATTTATTTAAATAAATAGCAGTCTGGGCTTTGTCATTTAACTTTAAATGGTTTTAGTGTTACAATGCTAACAAAATAATCTTATAAATATGACGCAAAAGCAGTTTAAAAAAATAATTATTCAAAAGTTTTTTTACATATTTATTTGAAAATTCAAATAAATTCTAAATTAAATAATTAACATCTCACAAACATTCATATACCTAAATGTGCAGACGGTCTGTATATGAAATAAATCACACTCCAACCATGAAACATCTCTCTCAATTTTGCCCTCCTCCAGCCAAGAGTCCAGCCCCTGGTAAAGCCCTCAGCCCGGCGCTGCTTTGTAAGGTGTGTGCGGACAGCAGCAGTGGAAAACACTACGGCATCTATGCCTGCAACGGCTGCTCTGGCTTCTTCAAACGCAGCGTCCGAAGGAGGCTCATATACAGGTGAGGTGGAGAGGGAAAGGGACAATCCGCAAAACTTACCGCTGCTAGTCATACTACCCAAAGAAAATGGCAAAACAATGGATTACACGTGTTACATTATTTTTATGCCTACACTGTAAAAAACATCTGTGAAAAAACAGTAAAAAATACTGATAATTTGCTGCAAGTACTTTTTCTATTATTGTACGGACATTTCCTTCAAGACAATAACAGCAAATCCTTTATAAACACAGTACATGTCCATTAAAAGTAATATCAGATCTGCATGTTAATGGACATTTGCTGTGTTCACAAAGTATTTTCTGTTATTGTCTTGAAGGAAATGCCTGTAAAATAACAGAAAAATTACTGGCAGCAAATTACCAGTACTTTTTACAGTCTTTTCACAGATCTTTTTTTACAGTGTAATGTATTAGTTACTGGTTTTTATCACTGAGCAATCTCTCAAATGCGTATTTCTCTCTTGTCTAACAGGTGTCAGGCTGGTACAGGAATGTGTCCGGTAGATAAGGCTCATCGTAACCAATGCCAGGCCTGCCGGCTGAAGAAATGCCTACAGGCAGGCATGAACAAAGACGGTCAGTATTCAGTGAGTCAATTGAACAGTAGAAACACTTGAAGCTTATTAGCTGCGAGATAATCTGTTGTTTCAGCAGAACGGTTTGAGAAGTGGATCATTCCAGATAAGCAGTCTGTCTGCTGGTGCAGTGAAGGCTGTGGCAGCTGTCTGAGCCTTGTACTGACTACCTGTCCTTCTCCCCTACTGACTCACCGCTCCCTCCTCTTTCCCTCTCTCCATCTCAGCGGTGCAGAACGAGCGTCAGCCTCGCAGCACGTCTCAGGTGCGTCTGGATTCCATCGACGTGGACACAGACAAGGAGCACCTGGCCACCACGCGAGATCCCGCGTCCTCCTCCTCGTCGTCGTCGTCCGCCTGCTCAGTTATCACGCGGCCCCTGTTCAACTCATCCTCCGTCAGCTCCTCCTCGGCCCCCCCACAGCGCTGCGCCCCCCCAAGCCCACAGAACAACCACCGCTTCATGGCCAGCCTCATGACTGCTGAAACCTGTGCTAAACTGGAGCCTGAAGATGGTGAGCATGGACTAGCCTGTCTACCTGATCTGTTTTGGTCTATTGATATACTTTTTTTCTTGCTGTTTGTGTGCTAGCTATTTTGTTTACTTCTTTCATTGGTGTCTCTCATTCTTTTGCAATTCTCCTGAGAGTTGACATCGTGTCCATGTTTCAGCTTTGAACCTAAATGAGCTTACTTCCTTCGCAGTGGATGAGAACATTGATGTGACCAGTAACGAGCCAGAAAGGGCGTCGTCAGAGTACCACATGTCCGTGTACCCCTCCAGTACAGAGAACGTGTATGAAACGTCAGCACGCCTCCTCTTCATGTCAGTCAAATGGGCCAAGAACCTCCCAGTATTCTCCAACCTTCCCTTCAGGGACCAGGTAGAACTGAACACCTTCTTATGAAGATTGTGATTAAAATATTATTCATTTAGAATCTGTTTATAATAATATATATCAGTACATAGCATGGTAACTTATAGTAGAGCTCACATAGGGTATTATGAAAAATAAAGGTTTCAAATATTCAATGTACAGGTCAAAAAGAAATGCAAAGGTTTTGTTTCATTACTTTTTCATTACTCCTCAAACATTTTTATCAAAGACCAAGGGATAGTTTAGAACAACTTCCAGCATTGAAACTGCATCGTAATGTTGCATGTCTGTGAACTGTGACCCATGACCTCTAATCTTGTGTAGTTCACACTCACCTGAGTTCCTTTTCCGCTTCAGGTTATCCTGCTGGAGGAGGCGTGGTCAGAGCTCTTCCTGCTGTGTGCCATCCAGTGGTCCCTCCCCCTGGACAGTTGTCCTCTGTTGTCCCTGCCTGACCTCTCTCCCACCGTGCAGAGCAAGACCTCCTACACCAGCATGGACCTGCGTCTGATCCAGGAGGTCTTCAGCCGGTTCAAAGCCCTGGCTGTGGACCCTACTGAGTTTGCCTGTCTCAAGGCCATAGTCCTCTTCAAACCAGGTGGGTCAGGGGGTCTGATATATTTGGATTGTGGTATTTCTATTTAAATTCTACTCTCTGTCCAGCCATAATGTAAAGAATGTTTTGTTTGTGTGTTTGTGTAGCAAACGTTTAATCGATCTTCCTTAATGTTCTCTGTTCTCACAGAGAGCCCAAACGTTTGATCGACTTTCCTTAAAGTTCTCTGTTCTCAAAGAGACCCCAAACGTTTGATTGATCTTCCAAAATGTTCTCTCTTCTCAAAGAGACCCCAAACGTTTAATCGATCTTCCTAAATGTTCACTGTTCTCACAGAAACCCGAGGTCTGAAGGACCCAGAGCAGGTTGAGAACCTTCAGGACCAGTCCCAGGTGATGCTAGGACAACACATCAGATCCCACTACTCCAGTCAGCCCGCCAGGTACGACCAGACTAAAATGTGAAATCAAGCTAGCTATCAACCCCAAAAAAATAGTCTTTCTATTAATCAGAAGATCATGCTAGGTATTACCCTGTAGACCAAGCTATCTAGCTACAAACCTGGAGAAGAAAAGTAGGCTTTAACTTGGGATCTATAGATTACTTGATTTTGATGTCATCTTGATACCTTAATTGATCACAGCATTAATCAGTAAAAAATACAGATGGGTTTAGGACTCAGTCTTACCACCCTCTATGTCTTTCTGTCTAGATTTGGAAAGCTTCTCCTACTGTTACCCTCCCTTCGTTTCGTCAGCTCGGAACGGATCGAACTCCTCTTCTTCCACAGGACCATCGGCAACACCCCAATGGAGAAGCTACTGTGTGACATGTTCAAGAACTAAGACTCATGGACACAGAACGGATGCGCAACTTTTACAGAGACTAGTGTGGACAAAGATGTGGAAAGGAAACTGGTTGTCAGTGTGATTAACCATTGTTAATTTCGTTTTCTGTGACTATGCAACAATGAGTCTTCTGCATGCTGAGTGTTCAATAAATGTCACTGAATTTAGTGCTATTTGTGGTCATAGCAAGAATCTCAACAGTTTAAGCTTGCTAAGAGCAACCAAGCTGCGCTGTATGAGGAAATTTTGCAAATATTTTTACCATCAACACTGCAAAGGAGCGTTGCTATTTGCATTGCTGTGTGTTGCAAACTAAACACGTTTTAAGCTCAAACTATGTTTAGATGTTCTTATTATGGACAGAAGGTTTGTGTAAACATATGTTTAAAATACGATTTAGATATACACAATGTATTTCATGATTTATTCATTGTAATATACTGTATTTATATAATCAGTTTGGTGTTAGATATTAATGCTACCACAAAATTGAGCTTTATTTATGATTTCATGCCTTGATAAATTGACACTTGCATTTCTATTTTTATGTATGTTAATTTTCTTGAAACAAACACAAATACACTGACCAACACAATCTCAACCACCACCACACATGCACGCATACACATGCCTACACATTTTTACCTTCCCCTTTGGCAATGCCCATCACTGCAACAATTAAAAGGAGTTTGTAAAAAGACGGTTTACGGTATGACCCACCAGTTCAGTGAGCAGCATACACATTCAGCCAAGATACAATATAAATTGTATACATACAGCGCCCCCTCATGTACACTTCAAACAGAAACTGCAGTTACAAGTGGCTACCACTAGAGGTCGTTACAGTCTTGATATGCTAGGCCTGTCAACTGGACAGCGTCACGACACACTGCGTTTCCCCAAAGAGTATATAAGTAACTTCTATACTCTTTGGTTTCCCAGAACATTCCTGTTCAAATGTTTTCATTTAGTTGATTGCCACACGACAGAATGATCCAGCCATCCCCCAGAAGACTACTGTTCACCATAGACTAGGCAGCACACCAAATGGTACCCTATAATGAAATAATTGTATCTAATTTAAATACAAAAAAATCCATGTTTTTTTAATGGGATATCCAACACACTCGTATTGGTGTGATGGACAGGTATCCACATACTTTTGGCCATATATCATATGTGGACTTACCTATCTGTTTTACCACTACTTCTGTCCTGAGATGCTTTAGTTCAGTTGTTGGGATTGTCGAAAAAATTTGGTACAGCGATCAATCAAATCTTCCATCTGTTGTTGCATCCATTTTGGGAGTTATTTTATTTTATTTGGTATGTATTTGGTTAATTTGAAAATTTTATAATAACATTTTAATATTATCAACAGCACTGACACCAAACAGAGATTAGGTGATAAGATCACCAGTATTGAAAGGAAGGAGTCCTTATGTTCTGGAACATATTCAGAAATTCTGACATACAATATCTGCTAAAGAATATGAAATACCCGACTCAAAAAGTTCAACTCTCAGCCATGAGAAGTTGGATGTAAACTGAGAGGTTTTATATGAGACCACATATTATGAAGGCTGTGTGAAACCAAGTACCCCTCACTGCAGTGTGCAATTCGGGGTGTGCCTCAATGTGGGAGGAGTCAAACGTCTATGCATTGTGCTGTACAAGGGTTCTTGTTTTGGGGTTGGGCTCAATGTGGTCGGAGTCAAACGTTTGACTCCTCCCACGTTTGACCCCACCCACCATTTCTTTACAACCAGCACATGCGTTGAAATGGTTAAGGTTAGGATTAGGAGATGAGAAGTGCACACTGCATAGACATTTGACTCCTCCCACATTGAGGCACACCCCGAATTGCACACTGCAGTGAGGGGCTTCTCTCTGAAACAGTCCCAATGAGCACCCAATTACTTTTGTAGTGCCCTTAGTGATCTGTTCAGAAAATGTGCACTCCTTAGAGATTAGGGTGCCATTTAGGATTGCAAACTCGATTATACATATCTCCTCCAGACATCTGCTGCCTGTTGGAACAACAAAGGGGGAAAAAAAAATATTAATAATTTACCCAAACCATTCCACCCAGAATCTGACCTAGTTCCTTACCATTCTAAAAGAACCAAACATTCAGGTGTTTTTGTCCGTGCTCCACGAATGCCAGCTAGATAACGAGTGTCACTCAGTATTAGTAAGCTAACTGAAAGGGATAAGTCTTTCTTCTCAGCAGATATGAAGCCCAGCAGGTCTCCATGGGCGGTACTTTCAAAAAACGCTGTGCATCAAGCAACTTAGTTGAAAAGGAGCGTGAAGAGAACATTCTATCCGCACCCACACACCGGTTTAACCTTGACGCCCCGGTTAACTATTACACACTGTGTCATGCGCAGTACACATTTCAGTGGCTGGGTGTACTCAAAGTATCAGGATATAAATGCAGAGACAACCAACACAACAATAGCTAGAAACTGATTATTAAAATTTACCCAAATACAAAAACGTTAAACACCATATAACACCGATAGAGTTGTATTTGCTTCTTTCCGATGTAGAAACACAACACTTTCCAAGTCTTCTTATCATTCTTTGCAATTGTCACCGTTCTCGTATTCCTGACCATCCTGATCTTCCTCACCGTCTTCGTTTTCCTGACAATCCTGATCTTCCTCACCGTCTTCGTTTTCCTGACCATCCTGATCTTCCTCACCGTCTTCGTTTTCCTGACCGTGCTCATCTACTCTAGAATTCAGCTGCCAGCCCTGGACCAGCCACATGCCAAGGCCGTATGAGAGCCAGAACCTCTAATCCCCTGAAAACCTTTTCTATCTCCTTGATGGATTCCTGCCTCTTCTCTTCTTCTACCCTTTCCTCTAATCCAATGAGCTTCCTCAAACTTCTTGCACCCAATGATTGGAATGAACTGAAAAAACTGAACGTTCAGTCTAAGCAAGTTTAAAGAACAATTGGCTGATCTGCTCTCTGATCACTGTGCTTGCTAAGCATCTTTATCATTACTGCACATTTAAATGTATTCATTATTTTATACGCGCCTCATTCGGTGAACCCCTATGTCTGCACCACACTCCTGACTATCGTGTAAATATTAATCTCCAAATTTAGTGTGTATTTTTTCTTCAGTATCTGTTCTGACACCCATGTGTATTTATTGCCCTAACTTTTCAATCTCACCGTATTTTACACACATTGTAAAAATATATATATATTTTATTTTTGAGTAACCAAAATGCAATGGGTTCACAGGGCCCACAACAATGTGGATAAAATGCAACTTGGCAATACATTTGTCTTTCTGTTGCATTGTTCAATTTTTTTCAAGTTGTATTAAACAGCAAACAGTGGTTGATATAGGATATAGCTAATTTAATTTGTCATCTAGTCTGCAGGCTATTAAATGTACAACTATGAATACTCCAGCATCTATGAAGAACTCATGAACAAAAAGACAATTCAATCAGAATCCCCACAAACAATGCTAGAGGACGCCATTTGGAGTTGTGGTTGCTAAACAGGTCATCTTTGCATCATGTGGAAACTGCTCAACATTCTCTCCCGCTCAGTGACCGGCCATTCAAAACAAAGCTAGCTTCTGTGAGAATACAATATTTTAATCTTATTATGAGCTAAGCTCTGTGGGTAACAGGCAGTGTGAAATGGGTAGCCAGGCTAATATGTTGATGCTATGCTGCAGCGCAGTCCTGACAGGTTTATTAATCTCAGTGACCTGGTCCCTTATCCACAAAACCTTTCAAAGAAAGTGCTAGAATAAGAAGTTTGTTTTTTACGGCAAGGAATGTTTAGGGACAGATCCTTTGACAGAACATTAATTTAATTTCAGTAAACTGGGCCCTGATCAGTTTAAATACACTGAAGACTTGTTTTCCTAGGTTTTGAATGTAACCAGTCAGATAAAACAGCTCTGTAGAATGTCAAATTAAATTATGAAATGTTATCAACAGAAAGGAATTCATTAGCTGTACTAATAATGAATGTAATAGCAATGCGTGATCGACCGGCTGTGCGGTCCATTCTAGCATACAGCTTCAGTAATGTGTGGTGTTATGTGGTTGTTGTTTGTGGAATGTGTGACGGTTGGTGTTGTTGTGTTAAACTGTGTTGGGGTGTGTTCTAGCTCTGACCTCTACTAAGCCCCCTTCAAGCTCTCTAGTACAGCAGAGAGAGCAGAACTGGAGACCCAACCAAAGGTACTCAGTGCCCTTAACACTACAGTGTCTAGGTGACAGGCTACCTGACACTGTTCAGATTAAACTGCATCTCAAAAATTTATAATAATTAATCATCGACAATTGTAGAGGACAGAGGTCACAGGGTAGAAGTGAGAGTACTGGCGACTGGGGATAGAGGTGGATTTTTCAGTGTTCCATCTTGACTTGATAAAGAAGGGTTCAAAATGAACCAGACCAAGTTAACTGAAGAAGACCCAGCAGAGTTCAGTTACAATGACTACTCAGACTGGTACTCGAACAACATGGACCCCACCATACCACCTAAAGAGTAAGTAGTCAAGATGGGATTGGATAGTGTCAATAGTTTAGTGTCCCCAAAATGTTATTTTTTTTCAAAGTGACATGAAGCAAGGCATTCACGGGAGGAATTAAACTAATTATCCAACTGAGCCACACATGATAACAGGGATGAATTATAGATGATGTTTCATTATGATGTTATGATGAATTATGGATGATGTTTCATTATGATTTTATGATTTATTTAATCTGAATCGAGGGTTACTCCATCGTGGAGAAGGGTCTGAAAGTATTGCTTGTTCTATTAATCGTGGAATATCTATTAGAAATGCATACGTGTTTAAAGTAATATTTTCAGTTCTTAGCTAAAATTCCTTTCATATTCACTGTTGAGTGAACAGTCATGCTGGACAGGGTTACTGGGTAGTTTTATTCATACTGAAAAGCATTACTGGGGTAGTTCGTTTTGTCTGTGTAGAATGTATCAGATGGTTATTTATTAGCTTTTTTGTATGACTATTTCAGAGTCATTCCCCCATGTGACCCAACAGCAGATGACCAGCTTTTCCACATATGCGTCGCTTCAATATCTGTAAGCACATACATATCAAATATCCACTTGGTGGGAATTTGATAAAGACCTATCAAATATGGAGTCTTTGGAATGAATGGAAACAGTGATTGAATATACAGGTAATAGGTGATTGTCTAAATGGGCAGGTTAGTCCGTTGCCGTGCTGCCTGCCGTGACCTGAGAAAGACATCTGGCTCGAAATCGTCAGTGTAGTCATGCAGTCCATCATTAGGCCTTGGAAAATGTGGGCTCGCTCAATTTTTCTGATTATTCTCATTGCATTAAATGTAATTGGACTGACATAGCAGACCAACTGCTCTGCCTTATAGGGGGCACTCAGAAGGATCTCAGTACCATGAGCTCATCAAAAATAATTGCACTGCAGTCTGGAGTCATTTTGAAATAAGGACACATAAAAGTGTGCACATCTTTCAAAAATGTGGAAAGAAACTGACCATGAAAATAGAGTTAAACTGGAGAAAACAATGGGGGTAAACAAGTTTTTTTTACAGCACATGACAGTGAATCATTGTGATACATATGAATGATTTCACATCCTATCTCACTGTGAATCATTGTGGTACATATTGATGATTTCACATCCTATCTCACTGTGAATCATTGTGGTACATATTAATGATTTCACATCCTATCTCACTGTGAATCATTGTGGTATATATTGATGATTTCACATCTTATCTTTAAGTAAATCATTGTGGTATACATGATTTCACATCCTATATCCTAGTAAATCATTGTGGTATATATTAATGATTTCACATCCTATATCCTAGTAAATCATTGTGGTATATATTAATGATTTCACATCTTATCTTTAAGTAAATCATTGTGTTATACATGATTTCACATCCTATCTCCTAGCTTGTTGTTGTGCTGGTTCTATCAGCTGTTAAAAAGAAAAAAACACTATGTGATGGCTTTGCCAGTGGATCACCTGGAGTGTCAAGGTAAGAGGAGTTTTTTACCAGACTAATATTGTACAAATCACATTTTACAAAAACAACCCTACCACAATAACTGATTTAAAACAATGTATGTCTGAGCCATTTTACAAGGCATTGCCACATATTGACCCGCTCTACATGTTTTGGTGTTTGCTTCTCTGTCCTTTGGACACTCCCACAGTCCAGTAAACTTCCTGAACCAGACCCAACACAAGGCTCTGGCAGTGGCTGTTTTTGGGCTGGTGTTCAGCAAGCTCTCTGTTCTGGTCCTAGCAGCTGACCCGCTCCCTTTCTCTAAAGACACATCTCAGGAGATGAAAGGTGAGCATCAGCTGTTGAAACCGTGACATGACTTCTTAAATGAATGGACCTGTTTGTTCCAGACCATTTAAGACCTAATCAAGGCAAAGCGGTTTGAGGTAAAACCATTTTCAATATTTAATTGACTGTTATTTACAAAGGAACAAGTTAATTCAAAACCAATTATTTACAGAAATGACCCTTCATGACCCTTCAGGGAATGTTACATGGGGGAAGAGGAACCATTAGGGTTAACTGTCTTGTTCAGGGGCAAAACAAGGCTTTCTCCTGGGGGGTTAGGGAATTAGAACCATCCGGCTGTGAATGGAAGTTTTCATAGACAGGAACCTTCTGTTATTAACACAGTAATGCAATGCATGGTGGGATATGAAGTACTGACTGTCTGTTACTGATCCTTGCAGAGTACATGAAGATAATCGCCATCTTTTACTGGCCGGCGCTCTACTACCCACTCTTGGCCTGTGGTACGCTCCAGAGTAAACTGGGCTACGTGCTGGGCACACTGCTCTCCTGGATACACTTTGCTGTTCTGGTCTGGCAGAAGTTCGACTGTCCCACAACACCAGAGGTAGAACCATCTACTGTTGCAGTATGGGTCAAAACCAGGCCCACTGCTCTTTGTAGTACTGCAGAATGGGTCCAAACCTGGCCCAAATATCTTTCAGCATATCCCCTGTCTTGTATGGTTTTCTGCTTTCTCTCTCCATTGAAGAATGCAAATGTGTTAAACTAATACAACTGTCTAGTGACAGTGAATCCTAATTTCTCTCCACAGCTGTATAAGTACTATGCACTGCTGGCCAGTATTCCTCAGATAGCCTGTCTGGGCTTCCTCTGTATCAAGTATCCCCTACTGTTCCTCAAAGCTGCTGAGGCCTCGGGATCTGAGGTGAGAGAAGACAGCTTTTTGAATGATTAAAGGGATGTGATGAAACGTACAGACCAGTAATCTATTTTTTCGGTTTAATAGTACCAACATCAGTGTAATACCCTTGGGATGTTGTCCTATTTGTGAAAAATTGACATTTAAACATTTGTTTTGCTTTTGGAAAGATTCAATTAAAATGTACAACTGTGTCTGAAGCAATTTTCAACCACATACCATAGGTCTGATAAGAATAAGCAGCTTGGATATAATTTCTTTGTTGCAACAGATTAGGACCAAGGAGTGTTATATTTCTCAAGGTTTACACAATGTAGTGTTTGTGTCACTATAATCTATGTGATTGGCTTGCAGAAATTTGGTCTGAAATGCCTAATGGTAAAATCCTCTGAGAGTCATAAATGTCCCATGCGTTGTAATGAATATAGCATCTGACAACAATACACATTTAATCAAAATAAAAGATGTGGTCATTTCATCATGTTTTGCATTAATGAAAAAGTATGAACAGTTCTTCCAACTTTTTGATTTAGGACCTTGATAGTGACTACTACACAGACTACGTGAAATTATTACTCAAGAAGAAAAAGACCAGGTGGGTTTAAAGTAAGATACCACACAACATAATTATTAGTACGGTATGCAGTTAAGATTAATGACATTTTGTTTAGTGCCTCTATCAGGTCAGGTAAATCCAAACTGTTTGAGACAGTTACAGACACTGTGAAGTCTTACATCTACACGCCAGAGAAAGGTAAGCATTATCATTGAGAAAGTGTTTGATAATATTAATTTAATACAACACATTGTAATGATTTCATTTTTAACACTTGTTTTCCTAGTGTTCCGGTTTCCACTAAAGTTGGCGATTTCAGCATGTGTGTCCTTCATAGCAGTGTATCAGGTAAATAGTGATACATAATGATTTCATAAACTATGCAGTGCATATTTTGCCATTTGAACAAGATCAATATAAAAAAGATATATTGTTTTTACTGTATTTGTAAGCTGGTCACTTGAAAGAGAAAACAGTTCCAGTGTTGTTGTAACCCAGTGACAATACAGGGTTAAAATAATTTAAAATTGTATTTGAATAGAAAATGACTTGTCCCTTTAGAGAAATCTGCCAATCACGAACAATAGTTCCCCCTCCAAACTGAACTTGATTGACAGGTCATGACATGTGTGATCCTGGGAGTCCCTGCGCGTGTGTATGCGAGGAAAAAATAAAAGACAAACATGCTTGATGGGGACAGGAGAAAACAGGAAATTTACAGATTTAAAGTTGACAGAGTGATAAAAGTGAGTGTATTAACATCCTAAAGAACCAATACAGAAGACAGGATAAGGAGAAGCAATCAGGAGTTTGGAAAATTCTGTTTTCCATCTCTATTTGTCGCGGTCAGATCTTATGGACAGAGTGAGAACTACTTGGAAGATCCCTTTCTATCGATGCCGAGCTTCCCAGTGTGATCTTGAAGAGACACAGACCGACTCATCGAAAACACTCCACCTGGTTGTAGGACAGTACCAGTTGCCTGAGCTGATACACACAATTCCTCCAAGAGTGCCAACCTTCCTTTTAAACAAGGAAACTGTCACTGAACTGGTGACAAACACTTAACAGAGAACTAATGACAGTGAACTGACTAATACAGAAAGTGCGCACAAACGGACAGACTTTACCGACTGCTAAAGAAACAAAACAAAGACAATTTAATTTTAAATGGCCCAATTCTTTTTCTTCATATATGTTATGCAATTGTGTTTCAACTTTTACCTGCAAAGTAATGTGAGTAAAGGTTACTGGTTACAATTTACCTGGCCTGATATTTCCTTTTGGCGGTACAGTTTAGATCACTTAGCTCCTTCCGAACCTAGCACATTGTTAGCTCATTTTTAGAGAGTAGCACGGTTACATTGTATTCTACAAATAACTGTTATTTTACCAGGGAAGTTGACTGACAGATTGTAAATTTGGCCAGGACACCGGGTTTAACATCCCAACTCCAACAATGAATGCAATGGGAGAGTCAGGACACCCGGTTAAAAGACTGATCTGAGAGACGGCACCCTACACAGGGCAGATGTCCCATTTACTGCCCTAGGAATTAAGAATTATCTTTAGACCAAAGGGAATAGTGTCCTCTACTGGCTCTCTAACACCACGCAGAATTTGGTTTCCCATCCAAAGAGCTACCAGGCCCGACCCTGCTTAACTTCAGATTAAGAAGCAAAACAGCAATGAGATAATGAGCGCTAGCTGCTTCTTAAATGTTCACGGGCTTTGTCTTTAGCTTTCAAAAAAGTAGTTGTTTTCCTTTGAAATACTAATAGAATAAAACTCTAACAACCATTTGTTCTTCCACTCTAAAGGTGGCACTGTTGCTAACAATACTGGTGATCCCAACACTCCATATTATCCGTGCTGGTATAGATGAGGACATCGCATTTCTTCTTTTGGGGTTTGGTATTGTCCTGTCTGAGGACAGGATGGAAGTGGTCCAGATAGTCACGCACTATACCTGGTGCCTCGAAGGTAGGTAGATAATATGTCCCGTGTTTCCTAGTGAGATTAAAACTCATTGAGTAATGGTATATGTTGTATGAAGTTAGCTTTAAGGCAATAAGTCATTATGAGGTGTAGTATGGACAATATATACCAAAACTAAGGACTGTTTCTCTGTACATAACAATGCCAAATGTGTCTGTCCCATCTGTAGATGTCTGTAGATGAATGCAAACTGTACAATATGTCAATCTGCATAAAAGAGTCTGCCAAATTTTACAATGCGATGAAACTAATAACTCTTCTCCAATGGTATGTTTTATAGTGTGTTACCTGTGTTTTATAGTGTGTTACCTGTGTTTTATAATGTGTTACCTGTGTTTTATAGTGTGTTACCTGTGTTTTATAGTGTGTTACCTGTGCGGGTTGACCCTGGCATGTTTAGTCTCCCTCATAATGCTAATGAGGTCCATGATTCTACACAGGTAAATATTAGATAATGAGGTCCATGATTCTACACAGG
>JACXGM010005331.1:17531-35581 GCA_016801145.1 Umbra pygmaea | reverse complement strand
TTGTGTTGTGTGTGATTGTGTTGTGTGTGATTGTGTTGTGTGTGATTGTGTTGTGTGTGATTGTCATTTGTTGGTTCCTCACACTTTGATGGCTTCCACAGCGTTCTTGTCGTTCTCTTTGAGGAACTCATCGAACAAGATGGCGTCGTTCTCCAGGAACCGCTCGGCACGTGCCAGCTTCTTTTCCTCGTCCACCGCGACTTTCTCCAGTTTCTCTATCTCTCCTTTTTTTGCCGCAAGGGAGTACTGAAGGAGGAAGTGCGGGTGATCTCAATGGGTGGGAAATCACAGAGTATTGGGAAATAAAAGAACACTGCCATCGTCTGTAATGTACAAGGCATAGTCTACTATAGGTAGGATATATAGGCTAATGTCTAACCTCCAGCAGAAACATCTGTCTTTTCTTGGCGATAAACTCCTGTATGCTCTCTTTCTCAATATTATGATCTGAGGAGAGACAGTTTGGTTGGTTACAAATTGTAAACTGATGGTTCTGATGCTGAATACGAAGGGCGAAAAGGCATTGCCTGGTTAGCCAAACTTGCATCAGCGTAGCACTAAACAATTATATACAGTTTTGCTCATAAGTTTGCATACCCTGACAGAAATTGTGAAATGTCGACATTGATTTTGACAATATGACAGTTCATGGAAGACATCTGACTGTTATGTAAGGATAGTGCTCATATGAAGCCATTAATTATCACATAGTTATTTGGCTCCTTTGTAAACCATCCTGATAACAGAATTTATTCAAATGGCTCTGATCAAAAGGTTACATAACCTTAAATGTTTGACCTTGTTATAGACACACAAGGTGTCACACACAGGTTAAAATTACAATTAATGGTTAATTTCCCACCCCTGTGGAATTTTAAATTGCAATTAGTGTCTGTGTATAAATAGTCAATGAGTTTGTTAGCTCTCACGTGGATGCACTGAGCAGGCTAGATACTGAGCCATAGAGAGCAGAAAAGCACCAGGGTAATAAAGTACTGGAAGTTAAAAAAAAAGATATCCAAAGCCTTGCAAATGCCAGTCAGTACTGTTAAATCACTTATTAAGAAGTGGAAGATTCTCTTGATACCAAGCCAAAGTCAGGTAGACTAAAAAAGTTTTCAGGCAAAACTGCCAGAAGAATTGTTCGGTGTACAAAGAAAAACACAGGTAACCTCGGGAGACATTCAGTCTGCTCTGGAAAAAGATGGTGTGGTTGTTTAAAGGACGATACTTGAACAAAAATTAGCTGCATGGTCGAGTTGCCAGAAACAAGCCTTTACTTTTTATTATTGAGAACTGAGGGTATGCAGTCTTTTTAGCAGGGGTCATTTTATAATTTTCTTTGGTGCCATGTTTTGTATTATGATTTTGCCATTCTGTTATGGCCTACAGTTGAATATGAATCCAACTTTAATGCAATGCAGTAACTTTATTCCATTCCAAGATCTAGTGGCACAATATGGAATTAGCAATAATAGGTTTCTTGAATATCTACAATTTAAATCTGTAAATCGGGTTAGATTTAAGAATAACAAAATAGACTTACCGTATATACTTGTGTATAAGTAGAGGGCAGTTTTTTAACCAACAATTATGAAATATGTTATGACTCGTAGACAGTGGTGGGCTGTCAGGGCCTGCAAGGCCTTCTCTGCAGGCCCAAAGATAATCAGAATAGGAAATGTATTTTTGTACATCTTTAATATATTTTTTCATTAACACTATATATATTTTACAAAGTTCATTTAAATTAGTCTATGTTGATTTCATTGCTACAGTACGTTCTTTTCAGTTGCCTTGCTTTTAGCGCAGCTCATATAAATGAAAGCTTTTATCCAATAAGATTTTTTCATCTGTGTTATCTCCGGGTAGACTAGGGCCTTCAGAATTCCGAGTGAATACCGTCTGCTGTTGAAGCCCATTAGGACCATGTTGTTGATTGTCATATTTTTAACCAATCAGATTTCGACTTTCCCATGTTGGGTGTGTTCTTTGACCAAGTAAAGCGTTTCTGCAGGCCTAGCCTTACGTCAGCATCGTTTCTGTTGCTGATAGGAGGGGCAGTTCAATAACAAGAACTAGCTTTGCTCTCCCGCTTAGCTCTCCCATCTCCGATTTCTTTAAACTTTCAATTTTTGGATTGTTAGATTTTTTACTTTTAGCAGAATGGCAGATGGAGGTGAAGAAGTAGCTTTGGTGGTGAATATAGGACTGGACAGGATCGACTCTCAGCACTGGGCAATATCTTTTATTGGAACTTAAAGCAAAGATGTGCTGTACAACCGCGTCATAGAGAAGTCTTTTTAAAAGAGAAAGGAGGACGGACTTTGTTTTCAAATAAGGAGCAGCTTTGGTGAGTTTGATGGATTTTCATCTAGGGATGGGCCAATACCAGTACATTTAAGTACAGGAAAGAATGAAGGATGCAATTTGGTGCATACTGTAACTGTAGAGAAAACGGCATGAGGAATGCCCCGGACCTAGCTTCTGAAAGCCACCCTCAGCGAGGAAAGACAAATGTCTATAGTTTGCAAAACTTCTGGGTGAACAAAATAGGGGTATTTCTGAGTTCTGACATACTAACATTAAGAAATATAACTTAAAGGAAAATACGATGTAGCCTATTTATATTTTGTTCAATATATTACAGTGATAGTACAGCTAATTGTGTACCGATTATAATAAAACAATAAAATTCCATAACAGAATAATATGATTAGGTAATTATCCCTGTTTTGGAGAAAGTCACTTCAAACAAATATTCTCATCTTAAACAAAACTTCTGCAATGCTTAGTTAGGGCAAATTCTAACACAAACGTCTATTGCGTTCACGTTTCCAAACGTGTTCAGTTTCTCTCACTTAATTTGCCTTTGGCTAAGCCACACCCTAGAATGTAGATTAACCAATCACAGCGCAGCCAAGAACGAGCTCCCACAGAGGTCCGACACTTTTTTTCACAGCGCTCCATTGACTTTAACACAGGCGTCTCATATTTTTGGTCTCGGCAGGTTATTACCATTGTAGTTTTATCAAAAATATGGTTAAACGTTGTGCCTGGGGCATTTGTGATACAGATACGCGTTTCCCAGAGAGGTTGGAGGGGGGTATCCGTTTCCTTCCCTTCCCAAAACCGAAGTCAAATCCTGACAAGTGTTAGCTAACGTTAAAGTTACCTAGCATACCGGTTCTTGATATGCTAGCACACGCTGCTAATAAATACAACGTTATACTCGTGTAGTCCGTTTGCTTTGTAATAACGATTATATAAGTGAATAGAGACCTACCCAGCGTTGCATGAACAGTGTTGCTCCTTGATATTGTTAGTCCCAGCCTCCGTCTCGATTAGTAGGATATGCAGTGGTTTATTTTTTGACTGTGACCGGTATGCTTTTGAATCTATTTGGATGCCTTGTTGTTCCTTGCGTTTCAGCTGAATGTCTTGAATATAGCCTTCGAACACATATTGCAGCCCCTTTTGCCTACTTTATCGGACACTTTATTTGCTGCTTCATAAAAGTTGGATAAAATTTCAGCAGGAAGAGCTGTCACAGCATAAGCCATGTTGATACCAAACCAGAGCCCAGATGAAGTTGTCGGACGTAGCAACAGTAACTAAGGGGGGCAGGGCTTAGCCAAAGGTGAATTAGAAAAGGAGACGTAAACCATTGACATCTAATAAATATTACACATTCTTGACCTGCAATGTAAATTATGTTCTTCGGATATGTAGGAATATTTACTTTTCTATATTTGAATTGGCTGATCAACATCTAAGAAATAGCAGATTTTAGCTTGATAAATGTGACATTTTGCATAGTTCTTAAAAGTACTCCTATCGGTACTCGTATCAGCAAGTACCCAAAATGAAATACTCTGTACTTGTACTCATTCCATAAAAAGTGGTATCGGCCCATCCCCTTAAAGGTTCTTAATGGGGCTTAGTGCATGTACTGTATTTGTATACAAGCAGGGGGAGATAAACAGACACACTTCATCCTGGCACCAGCCCTGTTAATACTTGTTAATTATTACTGCTTGCTTGTTTTAGATCACTACTGGTGTGAAGCATGTTCAGATCGTATATATATAAGGTCTAAGGTTTAATCCGCAGCTTGTCTGCAATCTCTGGGGAAGTCTGTTGAATCCTGATTCTGGCATTTTTGCATGTTTGTAGTGTTGTGACTGGGTGTTGTGAGTTAGTTCTTGGTTATTTGGTTAGGACATTGATTTTGGCTATCCAATGGCTACAGTATGTGTAATGCGACATCCTGTCATAGTGCGTAGTGTTACATTCTTATGTTTTCAGTCGTGTTGGGTCAATTAGTGTATTGTAAGTCTCATAGGTTTTGAGCCTCGTGTTAAATAACCTTTATCGAGTGGAATAAACTTATCTTCACTATAAATATGGGGTGCATTATATGCCGAATGACAATAACCTATAGCCCTAGAATGTCATTGTGAGGTTATTATAATGCGTTTTAATTTCGGGAAGAAAGTGAAGGCCTAGGTGTAAAAGTCGAGGGTAAAACTTGGGGCAATGAAATTCTGTGATTTTTATAATTTTGTCAGATTTTACCAAGCAGCAATCGCTCCACTGTATACTAAACTATGGCTCGTTTACACAAGTATATACACATATATAGTCTTAATAGGCACTCGACAACAAACGAGTCAACAGTCAATCGAGTCAATAAGTTCCACTTATCTGGTGTATTCAGATGAGAGTCATTAGGCCTACACTCTCTCGCAGTAGGTGGTATCAAGTGACATGCCCGCGATCTATATCAGTATGATTTATATTATATGCTGATGGACTCAGCAGTGACGCATGTGGCTCGGTATCTGATTTCCGTCAAGCATCAATTTACAGCTACTGGTAAATTGCTCCGCATTCAATGTACAAAAATTCAAAACTATCACTGACACGTGGATGAGTCAACTCGCAAATTTGCATTAGTCCATTAGTCTAGACCTAAACTTATGGACATAAATATGTATAAATACTTTGAGAATGACAAAAATTTCTAATCTACAACTTATACAATATAACACTCTCCATAGAACACATTATACAGGTCAAATGATGTTTAGAATGGCTCTTAGGCAGTCAAACATCTGTTTTGATTGCTCATATGACATATCTGATAGTAATATATGCTATGTGGCAATGTGCGCATGTCCACAAGTTCTGGCGGAAGATATGTGAAGACCTATTGACTAAAGTACCCTGTCCCTTTTCCCCATCACTCTGCATGCTGGGGGACCTAAGTGACATTAATATAGAGGCTGACACATCAGACAAGCTTCTCACTGCCATCTGCATCGCCAAGAAAACTACCCTTATGAACTGGAAGGCAAAAAAGTATTGAAGTATCACTCAATACAGGGACTTCCTTATAGACCACATTAGCATGGAAGGAACGCCTGCTTTCAAAAAAACTATTTGACAAAATTCCAATCTCTCTGGTCCCCTTTGATCAACTCTATCACTTAGTCAGTGTGGGCGTTTGTGGCCTCTCAGCTCTGTTTTTTTTAAAGTTTTTTCTTTTTTTGTGCGGTTGGTGGGTGTGTCCTAGGGGCTGGGTGCGTCTGATGATCCCCTGGGCCTGGGGGGCTATTGCTGCTGTCCCTTCTCTTTGGGGGGGCGGCGGGGGTGTGTTTGGGGTGGTGCTTCGCTGCTGGGGAGGGAGGGCCGCGGGAGGTTGGGGGTGGCTGGCTAGGAGGCTCTGCCTTCTGGGTGCGGCGGGGCTAGGCCCTGGGAGCCGTGGGGCCACTCTTTCCCCAGGCGGTTTCCCGCCCCCTGGGGCCTGCTCCCATGTGTGGGGGGCTGGTGCCTGCCACAATGGCTGCAGTCTCCACCCCAAGTCCCCTTCCCTGTTCTCTTGCAGGTGTGGTCCCTTCTCTGTGGTGTCTGTTGTGTGGTGTTTGAGCCCCATCCCCATTTTTCCCCCTGGCCGGCCCGGTGACAAATCATTATGTCACAGACAAGGGAGTATATTTAAACTCTTGTTAAAGTAAAATCTGTTTGGCATAACAAGGTATTCAGCTCCTCATATTGTATACTGGGCTGCGGGACAGAACAGGTAAAAAAATGGCAATAAAAAATAATATGAATTCCATGAGAAATCAAAACGGTACATCTCAAGGGTTATGCAAAATTTTGAGCACAATTGTATACACTATATAAAATATTTGTTTATTTTATGGAGTGGGTACATGTTGTTTTATGTTTGTATGTCTCTCTCCACCTTTGATCATGGCCACCCTTCGGGCAGGACGGTTTTGTATCTGAATCAGCTTGCTTTCATCCTCTCCGGGCTGGGCTGTTTCCAGGCCCTCTCTCAGCTTGCTACGGAGCTCAGCCTGCTTGGCCTGTACGCGGCCTGCGTAGGTGACTTTCTCATGGACCCGCAAACCCAACTGTCTCTGTAACTCCTGGAATGACAATGTGTAGTATGTTTTCACATTACGTCAAATAGATGGTGCTAACATATCCCTTTTCAGAATCGAATCCATATTCTGATTCTGTAAGCGCGTTCAGACAGTTGTAGAAGATTTAAAGGCATATTGCTATCTGATTTTGATGTGATCTCGTAAATATAGCACAAGATCAGAATGAATTATGGATGTTTAAACCAGGTATAAATATGTGAAACATGACTAGTTCACTTGCCAACATTTGGTCTTCATTTATCAAATTGATAACTTTGATTCAAATACTCATTGTTACATGCATAACATACACTGCGCACACATACACACTGCGCACACATACACACTGCGCACACATACACACTGCGCACACATACACACTGTACATATATATACACATGTACAGACTGTTATGATTAATCTCTAGTCCCCCTCATAGCTTATTGTTTACTGGTAGAGGTGGGGTTTATTTTTGCATTTGTTTTATTATTACTTATTAGTTTAAATGTACATACAATAATATTTTCTTTATTTTTACACTGTCATTTGCAGTTATTTGCTTCAGTGTTAATGATCTAATGTTAGTGCTCTGCCACATCAGCGTACTTATTTACCTACAGTACCTCTCTATCGGATGACACTGACAAAGTGTTGGAATTGCTTGAATGTTTGACTTCTATTAAGGATTGGCTCAATAATAATTTCCTTCAGCTTAATGAAGATAAGACTGAAGTTCTTATTGTTGCTTCGGACACTGCAGCTTCCAAGATCGTTCATCTTTTAGGATCCCTTTCCATAGCTGTAAAATCCAAGCTGAAAAATGTTTGTGTGATGTTTGATAATAACATGTATCTGGATCAACATATCAAATCACTATCCCGCACATGTTTCTTTCAATTAAGAAACATTGCCAAACTTAGAGCAGTTGTTTCACATTCTGAGCTCGAGATGACCGTTCATTGTTTTATATCTTCCCGGCTTGATTACTGCAAGTCCATTTTCACATGTCTCAGCGAATCTTCTCAGGACTGTTTACAACTGGTCCAGAATTCTGCTGCGAGGCTGCTGACCAGGTCCAGCAGGAGGTCGCATATCACCCCAATTTTATTCTCCTTACATTGGCTTCTGATCAAGTATAGGATCAAATATAAAGTCCTGGTCCTGACCTATAAAGTTTTGCATGGTCTTGCACCTGCTTATATCTTCGACCTACTAAACCTGTACACTTCTATCTGGTCCCTTAGGTCTTCTGACCAGGGATTATTGGTGGTCCCTCACACTTCTATTTGGTCCCTTAGGTCTTCTGACCAGGGATTATTGGTGGTCCCTCACACTTGCCTAAAACCAAAGGTGACTGCTCCATTGAAGCGGCGGCTCGAAACCTTTGTAACGCCCTTCCGGCTGTTTTGCGTTCTGCAGTCTCTGTTGATGCTTTTAAAAAAACATCTGTTGTTTAAATTGTCTTTTGACTCATGTTTTTAAATTACTGTTTTAGTTTTGATTCTATAATCAATTGTTTGAGTCTTTTTAATCGAATCTTACTGTATTGTTTTTAAATGTTTATCATGTGAAGCATTATGTGACTTTGTCTGTAAAATGTGCTACATCTAATAAACTTATTATTATTATTATTATTATTGTTAACCAGACCTCACTTGCACAACCTGTATTTATATTTTCTACTGAACACTTTCAGTGTTGTGCATTTTGGATTTTGTACTTTGTGTATTTCATGTGTAACTTTAAGTTGTCATGAACTATTACGCTGTATCTTGGCCAGGTCGCCATTACAAATGAGAATCAATTTTCAATGACCTACCTGGTTAAAGGTGAAAATAAATAAACATCTGTGGTTTTCTGTATATGTGACAAATAAACTTTAAAATGTAAAGTTGAAAATATACATAAATACACACCATTTTCCTGCGCTCCTTCTCCTTGTTCCTGATCTGGATGAAGTTGAGGCCATCAGGCATTTTGAAAGGGTTCCTCATCTGGATGACGTCGAGGTCATCAGGCATTTTGAAAGGGTTCCTCATCTGGATGACGTCAACGTCATCAGGCACTTTAGAAGGTTTTGCTGGAGGTGTCTGTTTGCCCCGATCTTCACATTCAGCAATTTCAGGCAAGGACAAATGTTAACAGAAAAGGGAAGCCCATATTTTACTGAATTTTGCTTTGAAACATGTTCACTCAAAAGAAAAATCGTTCCAAGAGGGTTTTTTGGCTCTCCTCACAGGTATATCATTTAAAGCACAGGTGTCAAACTGGTTCCACAGAGGGCCTAGTGCATGCTGGTTTTTGGTCTTTCCCTTAAAAAAGAGCCCAATTAAGACCTAGACTGCCAGGTGAGGGGAGATCCTAACCAATTAGTGACCTACTCAAATCAGCCCTGTACAAGGTAAAAGCAAAAACCTGCATACACTAGGCCCTCCATGGAACAGGTTTGACACCAGTGATTTAAAGTTTCCCATAATAAACATTTTTGGTTCCAAATAGAATGTTGTGTAGAATCGTCAGTGGAAAGGGTTCTATTTGTAACCAAGATGAGTACTAACAGGTTCTCACTGGAACCAAACATGGATATTCTGGTAACCATAGTTTCCGCTATATCGGACAGCTGAAGAAAACTTTTCGAATTTTTTTAAGTGTACAGTGCCATACATTTCCAAACCCCAGTTATTGAAGACTTCATCAATGTTATTTTGCTCCGTCTAAAGGTAGGCTGGTTAATAAATGGGTTTAACACTAAGTTAGATTGAACTGGGCTAAAGGCATTGTAGCTACGGTCAAATGGAGCACCCAGTAAATAGAAATGAATGGGAGTTCATTCTATGGATCAATATTACAAATAATGTTGTGTAGTTAGGCAATATGTATCTACAGTAGTGACACTGAACAAGAAATATGAATGCAAGATGCAACAGATTGAAAGATGTTAGTGAGTCAAAAATAAGGAAATAAATCAGAGCCTAATTTGTAGATTTCAATGGAGAGAAACATGCTTTTTTGCAAATGAAAAATTGGACTATTTATTTGAGCTCATGAATCATTGGAACGTCACTTTACATGTTGTGTTTTTATGTTCAGGATAATACCTGCAGACATCAAAGACTTGGTTGATCTCTCCGAGTAGCCATCTGTTAGTTGAATGGACATATCGGCTGTTCTGTCAGTGAGAAAGTCTAAATAGAATGTAAAACCAGTATAAACAGTAGGCTGTTGTATCTTGTAGCCTAGTCCTAAAGTTCACACATTTGTACGCACACATGGTTCATCCAACCACATGTCGCCTTCAGTTGCCGCCGCGCTGTTGAATTCACAGGTGCCCGATCTGAACACAAGGAGTCACTGGAGAACGACGTAGCAGGATAGATCTATCTGACTGGTCTAACCCAAATCCCGGGCAGCGCTATGCTATATCAGAAAACCCAGGGTCAGGCTCGAACCCACGACCAGCAAGACGTAAACTGTCCTGCAATGCAGCGACTTAGCCCACTTGCTGAAATATCCCTCTCAGACTGATGAAACACAAATTGAACTGTTTGGCCAAAACCAAAAAGATACATTTGGAGAAAAAAGGGTGAAGCATTTCAAGAAAACCTTCCACATTGTTAAGCCAAGGTGTTCCTTTTTCAAACGCTTCACCCTTCTATTAAGTTACCTTGTTTGGTTGTGAGAAAATAGATTCTTGTTTGATTCTTGTTTGATTCTTGTTTGTTTGCTCCAACACGATTCTGACTTTTCTGAGTTTTGTGACGAGGCTTCATTATAAGGCTGCTGACAGCACTCCCAAACAGATATTTGTTGTTTAAAGTACGCTGTATGTGGACCTGTGAACAACTACTGGTATTGCAGAGTCAGAGAAACTGTAATGAAGGTGCTTTGCTTGTGTAGATCAGATTAGTTTGTATTCAAATCTATGTGCTATTTCTCTTCGTCTTCCAGATCTTTCTTTGACTTGAACTGTTTCATTTAATTGCATGTCTTGACAATGTTTCTGACAATGGAAATTGGCTGAAATGTCACAATTTGTTCTAATACTGCATGCCCACTTGAACTTAATTAAACACATATCCCAAAAATTCCCCCAAAAAACAGAAGCCAGGGAGTAAAATAAAACGTTTTAGAATAATGAAATGTTACAAACAATAGGCCAGGTTTTATGCTACATTGTTGTATTGTTAATGCACATAAAAAGGGGAATACAAAAATTGAATATAGCTAAAGTACGTGCTATAGGCTATAACGAACGTTACTGAAATAATTAAAATACTTTTTTACAAACATCTTTCCTCACCTTCAGTTTGTTTCACAGTGTCGTCTGGTATATCTTGCATCTCTCTAGAATCGTGTGATTTCTTCTCTTCTAACTTCGGAATTGGAACTCGAGTTTCCGAGTTTGCATTCTGTTGCTGTGGTAACATTAAAATTTAGAAGGTTCCATTTTCGTACCACTTGATGGCGCTGTTTACCAACATGGTGTTCTGTACTACGCACATAGATTACGCATGATAAAATACTTCTATCCTAATATATGGATTAGATACTTTATGTAGTATTTAAAGCTTTATTAAAAACAAACTTGGCATTGAGTGGTTATTTGTTTAAGTTGGGCAGATACAACTATTTGATAGGTGAATACTGCAATGACCACTTTGTATTTTGAACCAGACCAACAAATTGATTTAACTTCAATGATGATATGTATTTAAATCTAACAGTAGCTATTTATTAAGAACATTTATGCAAACCTTTAACTATTTACAACGTTATTTTAACAAACTATTTATTTACTGTAAACTAGTAGTTGCTCTGTAATTAACTGTATGTTAATTTGTTTTGTTTTTTTGTTTGTTTTTACAACTAAATATATAAATCGAAATGTATTCTACTCATGCATATATCCAAAAACATTAAATACTAAATATGATGACATTGAATAATGAAGTCCATTGCCTCACATATTCCTGCAATGAAGGACAACAGTTTCTCAAGCTGCAGTTGACCTGTTGCCAATAGCAAATAACCATATGTGGTGAAAGCCCCTACAGACCATACAAGCTTATTGATCTCCAGTGTACTGAAATTCTCTAGTTAACTGAGAACACTGCAGAGCCTTGTGACACAGATTTGGCTCTATTCAGTTTCAGTTTCCCTGGTTTTACTACAAGTTTGTGTTTCAGTAAATTAAAATTTTTGTTTTATTCCATAAAGTACTGACTGAAATGTGTTCTACTAAATTCCAAATAATAATATTGTCATTCAGAGCATTTATTTGCAGAAAATGACAACTGGTCAAAATAACAAAAATGATGCAGTGTTGTCAGACCTCGACTAATGCAAAGAAACGCAACCCACAAAGATGGGTAGATTATGACATCAGGTATAACAGTCTATACTGACTAGGGTTAGTCAAGGGTTTAGCTGAATGTCAGTCTATACTGACTAGGGTTAGTCAAGGGTTTAGCTGAATGTCAGTCTATACTGACTAGGGTTAGTCAAGGGTTTAGCTGAATGACATGGTTCAATCAATGTTTTCTGACTAGGGCCCTCTGCACAGTCCCATATACATTATATTTGTGCCGTAGCGCTCACGCTAGCTCGACCCTCCTATCACTGAGTGAGAGAGCCGCCTGATGAGCAAGACAGTCAAATAGTGAAGAACAGACAAATTGTAGATTTTCATCAGTTTTTCCCATCAGCCACAATGAGGTTCATGAAATTTATGACCCAATTCATATTTTGAGGAAAAATACATTTCCAATTTAAGCTTGACAGAAGTATAAGTGCCAGAGTGTAATATGATGACTGCATGATTTATTTGTCATTTTCCATATTTATTGGCTTTACTGCTAAACAGTCAAACTTCGCTAAGGAGAGAAGTGTCTTTTCCATTGGGAAATAAAATAATGTTGCATTTAAAGAGTTTTTTTCTTTTCATGCAATTAAACATAAAAGATTTTTAGACAGTTGTTCAGTGCTGTTTTGGAACTTCAGACACCCACTTACTTAGAGAACTCTGTACATTGAAACAAACACATGTACAGTGCATCCGGAAAGTATTCACAGCGCTTCACTTTTTCCACATTTTGTTATGTCACACCCAACAAACCCTTATTCCGAAATGGATTAAATTCTTTATTTCCCTCAAAACTGTACATATAATACCCAATAATGCCAATGTGAAAGAAGTGTGTTTGAAATCTTAGCAAATTTATTAAAAATAAAAAACAAAAAAGCACAGAAGAAAATCTCTGTTCCCATCGAACTATAGTGCCTGGAGTTTCATGGAAATTTGATTGAAATCCATTTTTATTATCTAATTTCTATTGTAATATACTGTAATAAATCATGTGATGTGGTAGTGTTGTTTTACATCCAAAGGCCCTGGGAATGGCAAGTACCAAAGATATTAGACCAAATCTGCATTTGTTGGCAAGGAAGCTGACTCAAGTTTGTGCAAATGTCCTCCCAGTCCCCTGAAAAACCATCCCAGTTTCCTGAAAAATCATCCCAGTCCCATGAAAAGTCATCCCAGTCCCCTAAAAAATCATCGCAGTCCCCTGAAAGATCATCCCAGTCCCCTGAAAGGTCATCCCAGTCCGCTGAAAGGTCATCCCAGTCCCCTGAAAGGTCATCCCAGTACCCTGAAAGATCATCCCAGTCCCCTGAAAGGTCATCCCAGTCCCCTGAAAAGTCATCCCAGTCCCCTGAAAAGTCATCCCAGTTCCCTGAAAGATCATCCCAGTCCCATGAAAAGTCATCCCAGTCCCATGAAAGTCATCCCAGTCCCCTGAAATGTCATCCCAGTCCCCTGAAAGATCATCCCAGTCCCCTGAAAAGTCATCCCAGTCCCCTGAAATGTCATCCCAGTCCCCTGAAAGATTATCCCAGTCCCCTGAAAAGTCATCCCCGTCCCCTGAAAGATCATCCCAGTCCATTGAAAGATCATCACAGTCCTCTGAAAGATCATCCCAGTCCCTTGAAAGATCATCCCAGTCTCCTCTCAGCCAGTCTGTATTTAAGGCTTAACACACCATTGCCTCTTCGCGAGGTATTGTAAGTAATTATTTTCTTCCTACTGAGCATATATTCTTGGATTGTTATTCTGGCCTGACCCGTGCATTGTTTATTCAGTATTGTGTTTTGGATTATCCTCTGTACCTTTGCCTGATCTGTTCCTGCCTTGATTCTGATCGTTTTGCCTGTCTGAGAAGCTGTTCCGTGTACCTACCTCTGCCTGTTTGATTAACCTGGATTTGTTTATGGACCTCTGCCTTTTTGACTGCCTGATTTTCGGTACAGTACATTAACTTACTCCTGAGTTTATATTTTAATAAACATTGTTGTCTTTCATAACTGTTTTGGGAGTTATCGTTACAGAATACCTCGCCCATAATGACTGCTACTCCTTCACGGAGGAAGATTGGGGCTCAGGTTGTACCGGCCTTCTGGGAGGCCTGTTACTCGGGGGAAGACCCGCTGTGGGATTTATATGAAGCCTCCTATGAGGACTTTTTGATCAGGGAGGCTATAGACGGTGACTATGTCCTCCCTCGTAGAGTCTTCGAGGCTCCTGCCCATTTCAAAACCCCCAACATGGCCTCACGCCTGAGTCTCAAGAGGCTACCAGCCCCAGTTCCAAGATGGCCGATCCCAAGATGGCAACCGGCCTCAGTTCCAAGATGGCTACCAGCCCCAGTCCCCAGATGGCCGATCCCAAGATGGCCACCGGCCTCAGTTCCAAGATGGCTACCAGCCCCAGTTCCAAGATGGCCGATCCCAAGATTGCCACTGGCCTCAGTTCCAAGATGGCTACCAGCCGCAGTCCCAAGATGGCCGATCCCCAGATGGCCACCGGCCTCAGTTCCAAGATGGCTACCAGCCCCATTTCCAAGATGGCCGATCCCAAGATGGCCACCGGCCTCAGTTCCAAGATGGACTACATCTTCACTATGTTAAGGAAAGACCCAGAAGTGGACCGGGACTATCGGGAGTGGATGAACCAATGCGGCAAAAAAATCAGTGACCATCCTGACCTGGTTAGCCAGTTCTTTTCGTGGAGAGACTGTTTTGGGTCCCTCAAGAAGGAGGCTGAGACATTCCTGTTGAAGCGGCTGCTCACCCGATCCCCTCATCTACTGATGAGGGAGTTTGGAAGCTGCCGGCTGTTTGGAAGCCGCCGTGGCCCCTCAAGAACCTCTGTCTTCCTTCGGGGCCCCTCGGGTGGGTAAGGTTGTTCCCGCTCAAGCCTCCCGGCCACAAGAGGCTGCTCCCGCTCAAGCCTCCCGGCCACAAGAGGCCGCTCTTGCTCAAGCCTCCCGGCCACAAGAGGCCGCTCCCGCTCAAGCCTCCCGGCCACAAGAGGCCGCTCCCACTCAAGCTTCCTGGCCACCAGAGGTCACTACCCATTCTTGACCACCAGAGGTCACTACCCAGTCTCGACGACCAGAGGTCACTACCCAGTCTCGACCCCCAGAGGTCGCTCCCGCTCCGCCTCAGCCACCAGAGGTCGCTCCCGCTCCGCCTCGGCCACCAGAGGTCACTACACCACGATCAGTCGAGCCTTGCCTTGTCGTCGAGCCTGAGCCTTGCATTGTCCCCGAGCCTGAGCCTTGCCTTGTCCCCGAGCCTGAGCCTTGTCTCCGAGCCTGAGCCTTGCCTTGTCCCCGAGCCTGAGCCTTGCCTTGTCTCCGGACCTGCCCTGCCCCCTGGGCCTGCCCTTTACCCTGAGCCAGAGCCTTCCCTTGTTCCTCCTCCAGTCCCCGTGCCAGTGCCTGACTCAGTCACGGTGCTTGCCCTAGTCCCTGTGCTGGTGCCTGCCCTAGTTCCTGAGCTGGTGTATGCCTCTGAGCCATTGTCTGCACCAGTCCCTGTGCCATTGCCTGTTCCATTTCCTGAGCCTTTGGCTGCCCCTGAGCCTTTGGCTGCCCATGTCCCCGAGCCTGCTCTGACTCCCGAGCCTGAGCCTTTCATTGTCTCAGAGCCTGAGCCTTTCATTGTCCCTGTGCCTTCCATTGTTCCCGTCCCATTAGCTGTCCCTGAGCCTGCCCGAGTCTCCGGGCGTGTGGCTGATCCGATCTCCATGCCAGTGTCTGCCCCTGTCCCCGTGCCAGTGTCTGCCCCTGTCCCCGTGCCAGTTCCTGCCCTAGTCACCGCTCCGGTGCTTGTCCCTGGGCTTGCGCCTGCCCAGGTCTCTGTGCCCCTCTCTGTGTCTGTCTGTTTGTCTGTATCTGTCTGTGCTGTGTCCTTCCAGGTTCCTGTGTTGGCTGTGGTTCTGGTGCCTGGTCCGCCTTTGCCTCGGCCCACCAAGCCCCCTCCGGCCTGGCCGCCTCCCGCGGGGCCGTTGACTTCGCCTTTGTCGGTCCAGACTCTGCCTCTGGTGCCGCCTGCCTGGCCTCCACCTCGTCCTTTTGCTTCTGCCTTGCTCGGCCGGACCTCCGCCTGCCCGGACTCAGATATCCGGCCCATCACTGCTGCCTCCGTCCTCCGGACCACCGTTGCTTCTTCGTCCCTCCGGTCTGCTGCTGCTGCCTCCGCCCTTCGGCCCGCCGTTGCTACTTCGACCCTCCGGTCTGCAGCTGCTGCCTCCGCCCTCCGGCCCGCCATTGCTGTTTCGTCCCTTCGGTCCGCTGCTGCTGCCTCCGCCCTCTGGCCCGCCGAGACTCCCTCCATCTGCCTGGTCTGCTCGTCTGCTTCGCCCTGGAGTGCCTCCGCTGGCCTGGTTTCCGCCGCTATGGTCTCCTGCCTGGGTCTTCTACCACCTGGTGTCCTGTGGCATGTTCGCTGTTTGGCGCCTCAGGAGCTGAGCCTTGGTGGGGTATCTGTAAAATTCCCCAGTTCCCCTTCCCTGAGGACTACAGCTTCCCTATCCTAGACTGCTCAGAACTACAATTCCCATAACTCGGACTCAATCACCCAAACTCTGTACACCTGCTCTCACCCAGTCTGTATTTAAGGCTTACACACACCATTGCCTCTTCGCAAGGTATTGTAAGTAATTATTTTCTTGCTACTGAGCATATATTCTTGGATTGTTGAGTTTAAACTCCTGAGTTTATATTTTAATAAACATTATTGTCATAACTGTTTTGGGAGTAATCGTTACACTTGGTTGCTATGGATGAGGTTCCATGAACGACTTTAACTACAATGCCTGCAGTGAGTGGTCAATAGGGAATGGGTGTCTGAATTAATCAATTAATAAAAAATGATACGCAGGAGGCAGGAGCATTTCTCTGTACAGGTTGCGCCAATCATCCTCAACAACCACTCATCACTTATCAATGACTCCTCCCCTCCCGTTATCCTGTTCACCTGGTTCCACTCAGCTGCTATCCCATCATGCCCTTCCTCTGTATAAAGTGAGCCATTTTGTGTCTGTCTCTCTCTCTCTCTCTAGTTTTTGTGGTTGTAGACTATTTGAGTCAGAGTGTGAATGTAGTAAGCCTACTGAGTATGAAAGTGTGAAAGTTGTGGTTGAATCAGTTTGTGCATATTCAGTGTTTTGTGTTAACTGTTATTCAGTATCATTTATATAATTATTAATATTACTGCCTGTTTATAAAACCTAATTTAATCATTTGTTCTTTGTTCTTCCCAGGGAGAAGGGGAACATTTGGGAGTGTTAGGCAAGCCATCCATGGATATACATCCTGGGGCGGTTCTACACGGGGGCCTACAGGGGCCATTGCCCCTGTAAAAATGGCCATGCCCCACTCTGGCCCCCCTGAGCTGACTGAATAATAAAAAGAAAATGAAATAAATGTATCAAGTTATTACGATTTTATGTGCTAGCGCCAAAATGTGCCCCCTGATTAAACACTGGCCCCACCTTGGCCCCTCCAGTAGAATGTTACTAGAACCACCACTGTATACACTACCTGTAGGGTACCCCATTGGCTAAACACACCAGGTTAGATCTGTGTGGTCCACCCCTTGTAATTTTGGTTAGGGCAGCTGGATCGAGTGCCAGTTAAATGATGTGTGTGTTGTAGGAAGTTTAAATAGGTTAGGAGTGGGGTTTATAAATGTTTACTTTCTTTGTTTTGGGTTCCGCTCAGCCTCTTCTCCCACCATTATTATTTATTACCATGGCAAAATAAAGCCTGTGAGTAAACGGTACCCTGTCTTGTCTGTGTCCTTGCTCGCACCCTCAACTCCATACTCCTGTCTCCGACCACTTGGGCAGTGAGGTGTAGTATCCCCTCCCTAATGGGAGTAGTGCGTAACACTGGGGTACATATCAACGACAGCAGACAATGACCTACAACAAGGGAACAGAGGGGATTAAATAGCACACTTATGGCAACTAACTCAGGTGTGAACACTTAACCAAAAATAACGAAACACTGGAAGGTCCATAGACAATATATAGGTCCTTCTCAAGAAATTAGCATATTGTGATGAAGTTAATTATTTTCAATAATGTAATGATAAAAATTAAACTTTCATATATTTTAGATTCATTGCACACCAACTGAAATATTTCAGGTCATTTATTGTTTTAATACTGATGATTTTGGCATACAGCTCATGAAAACCCAAAATTCCTATCTCAAAGAATTAGCATATTTCATCTGACCAATAAAAGAAGTGTTTGTAATACAAAAA
>JACXGM010005331.1:0-12261 GCA_016801145.1 Umbra pygmaea | reverse complement strand
TATAGTGTATTTTGTATTTTGTTATTATTATTATTATCGTTTTAAAATTTCTTTATATTGTATATAACCTTTTTAAGCCCTCTGTGTACATGTGTCGAGCCTTGTCAAAAGAATTTCTCTGCATAGGATGATGTGATGTTATCCGATGCACATGACAAATAAACAACTTTGAACTTTGAACTTTGATGTATATCAGTATGTGATTCCTTAATTATCATATATTTTAAAAAAAATTCAACTAGACAATATACTAGAACATCATACTTGTCATGGTCTCCCTTAATTGTTTTTCTTTTGAATTGTAATTTTGTTTCTTCCCTGTGTGTTTTGTTTTGGTTAGCTTCTGTGTAAGTGTGCTGGCTAGGCCACTCCAGGACCTTAATATGCTTCTTCTTGAGCCACTCCTTTGTTGCATTGGCTGTGTGTTTTGGGTCATTGTCATGCTGGAATACCCATCCACGGCCCATTTTCAATACCCTGGCTGAAGGAAGGAGGTTCTCACCCAAAATGTGACAGTACACGGCCCCATCCATCGTCCCTTAGATGCAGTGAAGTTGTCCTGTCCCCATAGCAGAAAAACACCCCCAAAACATAATGTTTCCATCTCCGTGTTTGATGGAGGCAATGTGTTCCTGGGGTCATAGGCAACATTCCTCCTCCTCCAAACACGGCGAGTTGAGTTGATGCCAAAGAGCTCGAGTTTGGTCTCATCTGACCTTAACTCTTTCACCCAGTTCTCCTCTGTATCATTCAGCTGTTCAATGCAACTCCACAACGTCAGACCTTGCATAGAGCCGCAGACAGAGGGAGATTGAAACTTATTTTGAGTTTCTTCTATTTGCAAATAATCGCACCAACTGTTTTCACCTTCTCACCAAGCTGCTTGGCGATGGTCTTGTAGCCCATTCCAGCCTTGTGTAGGTCTACTATCTTGTCCCTGACATCCTTGTACAGCTCTTTGGTCTTGGCCATGGTGGACAGTTTGGAATCTGATTAATTGCCTGCTTCTGTGGACAGGTGTCATTTATACAGGTAACAAAGCTCCCTTAAAGGGAGTGCTCCTAATCTCAGCTCGTTATCTCTATATGAGTCACCTGGGAGCCAGAAATCTTGCTGATTGAGAGGGGATCAAATACTTATTTCACTCATTGTAGTGCAAATCAATTAACCCTTGTGTGGTGTTCATATTTTTGTTACTCAGCCAGTGTTCGTGGGTCTGGTGGACCCGCTGCATTTTTGGCGTTTTAATAACTTTTTTGAAATGCGTTTTTCTGTTATTTATTTCTGTTAATGCGTTTTTCTGTCCAAATAGACCTACCATTAAAATTATAGACTGATCATTTCTTTCTCATTGGGCAAACGTACAAAATCAGCAGGGTATCAAATAGTTTTTTCCCTCACTGTATGTGTGTGATGGACATGTGTCCACATACTTTTGGCTATATAGTGTATCAACAACAAGACAAAAAGAACTGAGTAATTTTCAGGAAGCCTAAGATATCTGTTTTCACTCTCCGTCTCGAAGCGCTGTGGAAACAAACAAATTTTTTATCACACTGCCTCCTCCTGGAGTTATGCAAATATGCTAAATTGCAGTTACTGGTTTCCCAGAATAACTTGCTCCCTGGTCACATGTTTCTCTCAGGATGCTGCAGTGACTGACAAAACAAACAGGCACGGGCCAAAGCATTCTAATGGTCTCTAAACACTTCCTGCGTGAGTATGCATGGCTGCACCGGTTGGCCTACATTCTTACTGAATATGGGTTCCTGTCATTGTTACTGAACTTGAAGCATGTATGTCAAAGGATAGATGTTGTGTTCATTTGTGTTAATTTGCATAATGGTCATTGACATACAGTTTTAAGAGAACAGGCAACATGTTGATACAGTACATTCACAGCACTTCACTTTTTCCACAATTTGTTATGTTACACCCTTATTCGGAAATTGATTAAATTTATTATTTCCCTCAAAATTCTACATACAATACCCTATAATGACAATGTGAAAGAATTGTGTTTGACATTTAAGCAAATGTATTAAAAATAAACAACAAAAAATAATAACAATAATTTAATAAAAATATATGTAAATATAGCAGCACCCCATAAAAATACACATAATCCACAAACAGACAATTGTACAAATGGCAATGCACTTGATGAATGCCGAAAGAAAACATGTGTGACATTATACTTCAATAATGTTGCAATGGAACCAAACAAAACCATACAATTACCTAACACAAAATAAATATCACCAAAATCAAGGTTCCATAATTATTGGCACTCCTTTTTAGTACTGAGTGCAACCACCTCTGGCAAGGAAAACCGCATGGAGTCTCTTCTTGTAATGTTTGACAAGGTTAAGGAACACATTTGGAACGATTTTGGACCATTCCTGATCCTTTCAAGATCCTTCACATTCTTGGGTTTGCGTTTATCAACTGTCCTCTCAATTCAGCCTGCAGGTTTTCAATTGGATTGAGATTGAGCGACTGAGATGGCCATGGCAGAACATTGATTTTGTTGTCACAGAACCATTTCTGTGTGGATCTTGAGGTATGTTTTTGGTAAGTGCCTGATGCTTAGTGGAATTCATTATGCCATCAATCTTGACCAGTGCCCCTGGACCTCTGGAATTAAAACAGCCCCAAAACATCACTGACCCACCACCATATTTCACCGTGGGTATTAGGAGCCTCTCCGTGTATGCATCTCTGTTTCAACGCCAAACATGCCAATACTGTATCTGACCAAAACGTTCAAATTTAGTCTCACCAGACCAGAGCACCTTCCTCCAGTCATAATTCAAATGAAGTTTGGCAAACTCCAAGCACTTGCGTCTGTGTCTTGTGGTCAGAAAGGGCATTCTTCAGGAAACCCTTCCAAAGAGGCCATGGTTGTGGAGGTGGCGTCTGATGGTGCTTTTTAAAACCTGCTGACCCAAGACGCCACCAATGCCTGTAATTCTTTCACAGTAAATCTTGGGGATTTTGTATCTTCTCTCACCATCCTCCTCCCTATCCAGGGGGGCAAAATGCATTTTTCACTGTTCCATATCTTTTTAAATTAACAATTGCCCTGACATTGCAATGTCGTGTAGCCATTACCAGATTTATGACGGTCTATAACCATCTGTCTCTTTTGAACTGTCAGTTCTTTCATTATATTCATAGTGTTAGATGACAAAGGGATATTGCACGTGTCTTACCTTATGTTTTTTACCCTAATTGTTTTTTGCCATAATTGTACTGTTTATATTTTTACAGTATTGTTTGTGCATTGCCAGTCAGGGGTGCCAGTCATTTTTGAGCCCAATGTATGCCTCAACTATATTATTGGGTAATAACATGCATAATAAACCTTTAATATTTTGGTGTATCGTAGTGGATCAATTCATGCAGATTTTTACAGGGCAATTAATATTAAGCATGTTATAGGAGTCATTACCCAAATGTTTGCCGTCTCCAGTTATTGTATCCGCTCCTGAAGCGATGAGCAATCTTGCAGGAAAACGTTCGCCTTTCCTCCATGGATGTATTTATTGCTTTCCTCAAGTAAACATCCCAAGCAGGCGCACACATCCTGATTGACATAAACAAAGACCAGCCTCTACGCTCGGTTAGCCAATAGTAGCACGGAGCTGGGTCGAGCCTTCTGAACACACACACCAGCAGTCATGTGACCGTAATATAGTACAACTACACAGGCTCGATGTACTCAGTCTGAACGCTGCTGTATGGCGAGTCTCAAGGGCAAACCCTGCATTACAGCGAAATTCCATTCGAATGCTGAAGAAAAGTACACACACTGGAATAAATTAGGGATTTATTAAATGCTTGACTGACTAAGGTAAGATTAGATATATTTTCCCTAAGTCTCTTTTCCATGGCATTGGGTTAAAGCAAGTGATTTTGTGCGTGCATTTAAAACTACACGACCATATGCTGCTACACGCTGAGCACTGGACGAAAACATGTTTACGTCCAGGTTAGGTTGTGAGTTAACCATGCGTACTATTACTACGCGGTTGCTTTAATTGGAATTAATTGGTAGACGTACAATAATAATTTACATTCGACCCAAGTCGTATATGCGTATTATAAATATTATTTTAAACTGCCCTGAAGTGCTGGTTATGTAATGGCATGTAATTCCTTGAATGCGATTTGAAAGAAGGCCTACATATGGGTTTGTCTAGCCAGCAGAGATTAAAGCACTGATTTATTGCTTGGTGGAAATGTAACTCAATGTAGATGAACAAGATAAACGTTCAGGGACATATAAAGGGATATATTATGCAGGTTAGGCTGTATAATTATTTATATATATGAAATCGTGTGTACTTACAGAGCCAAGCAAATCTCCAGTGGCTGTAGTTGATTTATGTGTTTTGAGTGATTTTTAATGAGCGCGTCAGGTGATTAATGCACTATGAAGAGCGCTTTACTCACGGCTGCCCCACGCGGTATGTCCATAATGCGAACAGTTCCTTTGGCGGGTTACTGTCGGTCACTGAGCCAAGAGGCCCTAGAAGGGTAAGATTTAGGTGTAGTCGGATTTGTTTTCACAGGTAGCCCACTTGTCATTTTTTCTGTTTTTCAAATGGATTACATAACTTCACAGCGGTTTTTCTTGTCAAAAAAGTGGTCAGAGTTGATGTGGCTCTTAAAACGGTTTTTGCAAATGGGGTTACAAAATAAAATGAAATGTCTTAATATTAAGTTAAATTTGAAGTATTCATTATAGCATAAAATGTATTTAAATGAAAGAAAATACAACAAATTAAATATAATAAAAAAGATATCCATTGTTTTCACATTTATTTTGAGTTCAATCACTACTCATTTAAATTGCCTGATGTCAGGAAGTAATGTTTAAATATTTTATTTAAAACAATGCGATACCATTCATGGTCACTGAAGGCGCTTAATTGCAAATGCCAACAGCCTGTGAAGTTGAAAATGGAAACGCAGGCATCGTTCAGGTGGAATAGTGTACATTTGCAGGTGGTTTTGTGTAACGTAAAGTATGTATGCTTAGGTATCTTTATGGAGACTCTGATTTAACAATGTAAAATATATGATGATATAATACATGAGTATTTGAATAATCTGTTTAATAATAAAAACAATCTTCAACACTTTGAATTTTCCAGATATATCCTGACTGGAAATCTTGGAATTCGTTTCATCACCACATGAGAGAATAATAGGTTTCTCTCTTCAGCAATACACATTCTGGTTGTGGTGACCCTGTCCTGTTTTCATCTGGTCATCGTTTTCTGATAACAAGAGGAGTATAATCTGTGGGAGAACTTCTCTTGGCCCCTAGCCAGGAATGGTGGATAACTTCCTAATTTGCAGCGAGGAGACCTTACCGTACAGTGGCTCCCCTCCGGCGTATCACCTGTCGGACATGGTGAAGGATGCAAGGACCTACCAGGTGATGCCCTCTCCCTTCTCAGAAGATGACCTGAGCGAGTCGTCCAGCCCTCGTTCCTGCTCCAGCCCTGAGTCCCAGCTTCTCAGCTCCAGCTATGGCAGCAGTTCGAGTGCCGAGAGCTCGGACAGTATCCTGGACTTCCTGCTATCCCAGACTTCCCTGGGCGGAGCGGGGACTGGGGCGGCCATCCCCATGTCCCTGCCCACCCTCTTGTGGGACACACGGAGGGATGAGCCATCCCAACCCCGGCCAGAGGTTTTGAAGGAGGAACGTGTGGACCTCCCGGTCTGGTCCTGGCTGGACATGGAAGAGCCTTGCTTCCAGCCCACTCTGGAGGAGATAGAGGAGTTCCTGGAGGAGAACATGGAGGTGGTGTCCTCCATTAAGCAGGAGGTCCAGGAGGGTGCGCTGGGTCTAGGCTTGGGGCTGGAGGAGATCTTGGGACTGGGGGTGGGGCTGGAGGTGTACAGGGAGACTTCGTCCCTCGGACCAAGACTGGAGCATGCAGCTCAGGCTGGGCAGATCGAGAACTTGAGCACAAGCACGGAAAACAAAGGCACACAGGCCACGATGCTGCTGGAGTCTGACAAAGCCCAATACGACGCCGGGTCCAAGAGTGGTTTATCACCCAGCAGGCCGGGTTCAGCTGAGAGCAGCGCCAACGGAGGTGGTGCCGGAGTACAGGTCATTCTGCAGATGCAGATCAAACAGGAACCGTGTACCATGGCTCCTCCACTTCCACCCCAGCCCCCACAGGCAGCATCGGACATCAAACTGGCCCAACTGTTGGTCAACATCCAGGGACAAACCTTCGCCCTGGTGCCCCAGCTGCTGCCCTCTGTCAGCCACAACATCTCCTCCAAGTTTGTGCGCATTGCTCCCGTGCCCATCGCGGCTAAGCCCCTAGGTCTCGGGGAGGTGGCGGGCCAGGGCCAAGGACTCCTCCTGGGGGGTCAGAAGTCCCAAAAGAACCCAGTGGCAGACCTCATCAAAATGCACAAATGCACTTTTCCAGGATGCACCAAGATGTACACCAAGAGCAGTCACTTGAAGGCCCACCTCAGGAGACACACCGGGGAGAAACCATTTGCTTGCTCCTGGCCAGACTGTGGATGGAGGTGAGTGGCTGCTCTTTGACCATGGTTAACCTTTCCCGGGATTGCAACTTAGCACTGCTATGTGACCAACAGACTCCATAATTGAGTGCAGGACATGGTGACTCTTCAGAGTAAATTAAAATTGCCCCAAGGATCTCATCACAAACATGATCATAATTCTGTCTGGGTTTTGAAGTCTTAAGAGTTGAAAGACATGGTAATTAACAGTACGTGCAGGGTAACGTGTTCTTCAGTGGATAATAACTGTTGTACCTCTGGTCTGCTTAGCACTCAAAAGGACCTGACTAATGAGGTCATCAGTTAGGGGTCTAAAGTAAGACTTGGCAGGTTCCACAGAACCTTTTCCGTAAGGAACCCTGATCAGAGTAGGCTAAACTTGCTACCTCACAACACCAGTCTAACGTCGTCCTGGAATTGTTTGCATTGGTATCATTTTGGTTAACTGGTTATAACTCAAAATGCTGTTGCTACAGCAAATTGGCAGTAACATGGCTGAGACTGATCATACCTGTATACTAGTGGGAGGACTTTAAAGCACAATGTGGTAATGAAAATGAAATTTAATGAATGTATTTGATGTTCAGAACTGTGACCATTCAGAGTGATGACTGTCATTTTAAATTCACTGTTAATTGGTTTAGAGATCTAAACCTGTTTCATGAAATTCACACTACGTAGACGCAGAGATATCTGGGATGGCAGGGGTGTAATATATCTCCTAGTGAATCTGGGCCAAAGCTTGTTGGTTGGAACTCAAAACAGCAGACACCAAAAGCTGGCCCAGGTGTCTCGACAACCGGTGACCGTGACCGAGCGCACACTGTCTGTGTGTGGGCGGACCCAACAGTGTCTGCAAATGAGTCTGTATAATATGTTTGTCCGTGTGTGTTTCAGCTTGTGTTTTATTGTGAGTGTGCTTGTTGATTTGCATCGAGTTTGTGGTTGTGTGATGGAACTTGTAACTCTCACCCTCGGGTACATGTGGCTGATTTTCTGAGGACACTGGGTGAAGCTGGGTAGGGAGAGTATTGTGTTAAATTGCATAACCTGTGGTTTGTGGAATGTTACAGTATTTAGCTGTGTATTACAAAGACTTCACTGGAGTAACTGAAACTCTGTAATGAGGGGTAAACTCACTGTCTTACATTAGCTGCATTATTGTGAGACCAGGGTTTGAATACGGTCCATGGTCCATGGGTCCCATGAAGTGTGGTGCCATTGGCTTGCATATCTGTTTATTTAATGGGGTTAGTAAGCCAATATGGTTGTCTTACATTGAGCAACTCGTTATGGCTGCTTGGGGACCTGTGAGATCTTTCTGCATGATAAGAATGTAGGTGTGCTTTGGAAAACATCTTGACACAGTCCTAAAACTGCTTTGAGTTGCTGCGTTAAAGCAAGACCTTAAACACAGATTAAATATCCCACTGTAACTGTGTGTTACTTTTGCCTCTACAATCTACAGTATATTCTTGAAAAGTCAACTGCGTCAATATACTGTCAATATATATTTGAATGTATTGATCGCCAACTTGGTGAGGAGTCAGAGGCTGTATGTTCAAAACACCGATCTGGTCCACTTCAACGGAGGAACTTTGCTACAGCAGGAACTCCTCTGGCAGTTATCCAGGCTAGGCATCTCTGCTTAACAAAAGGTGTCTTGTTTGGACACAAAAGACAGGGTTTTAGTTAGACTAGAAGCAGGAGGGCGGGTTGGGGGAAGGCTGTATGAGGGGAAGCCCGAAAGTGAGTGAGCAAGAGGTTTTGCACACTGTCAGCCCGAGGGAAACCGCTGTGGAAGTGAGATGAACAAAAGGCGAGGCGGTGAAAAGTTGCCATGACTGTGTGACAGGAACGTCTGGGCGGGCAGTCTGTTTTAAAAAGGAATAGGGATCGGTTCTGTACTGACATTGAGACCTGCTGATGATGCTACATGCTCACACTCCGTACTCTGTGGTGCTTTCCGGGTGGGGGGGGGGGGGTGTCACTCACTGGGAGGGTTTAGGTGGGTTCCTGGAGACATAGGCAGCCGCGGAATGTTGATCAAGGCGAGCCTGTGAGAAGATGCTTGGCATTAGGGACCTTCCTCCTAGGGCAGCAGTAGGATAGTGTCGTTCGCTGTGCTTCGCTGTATGCCCTGTGATTTAATCTCATTAATTAACCATGCTAGAATTTCTTTATGGTTACTTTAAGCTAGCTGTGCAGTAACAATTAAGTTTTGTTCAATTCTTCAGTGATTGAAATGTGTTTTATCTGTGTCTATTCCTCCCAGGTTCTCGCGATCCGATGAGCTGTCCCGGCACCGGCGGTCCCACTCAGGGGTGAAGCCGTACCAGTGCTCTGTGTGCGAGAAAAAATTTGCCCGCAGCGACCACCTGTCAAAACACATCAAAGTCCATCGCTTTCCCCGAAGCAGGACACTGCGCACAGCGAACTGACCGCGCATCTTGATCCCTCTGGAAGGGACGCTGCTCAACGGGGCCCGAGGCTGAGTCTGGGTCTCTGACATGGAATTTCTGTGAATGTGTTTGTTTTGTTGAAGTATGGGATCGGTTAAGGAGAGGAAAGGGGGGTGAGAGACATTGAGAGAGAGAGAGTATTCTGCCTTCTACTGTCACCTTTAACGGAGGCTCTGCTCTATAATTTATTGTAGAAAGCACAAACATGAAGCAACCAAGTGAAACCAAACCATTGGTATTTTTATGCTCTTTCTTTTTTCTTTTCTATCTATATCTTTTAAAATTAGCTTTTAAAAAAATTGAGATAAAATGAGTAATTGCTTCCATAGTAGCCTTATTTCCATTTTACCTGGATATAACTGCCTTTTATCATTTTAAGAAACACCAATGTCGTTGACATTCCTCATCAAAGCAAGGTTGTTGTTCTTTTTGCCTTGTGGTAGCTCATTGGTACAAATGGTGTAAAAAGGGCACTCATTCTTTGCCCTGTCTATGCAAAGGGTGGGGCAGAGGAGGAATGTCAATTCTGTACATGAACTACTGACCACAAACAAGGAAATGTCACTATAAGCTATTCTGCTCAGATTCTGATGCAAGGTGGGTGAAAACAACAGAAATCGTAAAGCAGCGAAGAAAGAATTGCACACAGTTATGATTGTAGACTGTTTTCTGTGTAAAAATGCCTTCCAATCAGAAATAACTTTTTTGCCGTAGTATTTCTTTTCTAAGCTCAATTTGTGTATATTTTTGGCCTTCGGGTGTCGAGGGCACAAGCCGATTCAAAGACAATTTGACTAGCCTTAATCCACCACGGCATCCTTACCAGGGGGTGGGGTTAACCCTGACTTTAACGTGAGTGTTAGAAGCAGGAGTACAATTTTGGTTGGTTGTTGTGAAATCCAGTCATATTAACCTCAGCTACCAAATTGGATCTGTTACTGGAACGCATGGCCATGTTGGTGCCATGTCTTTGATGCTACTACACCTTGGTGCTGAACGCCTTGAACAGCTGCCTTCACAACACATTTAAGTCAGACCATAACAGTAGTACTGTTGTCCTGTTGGCCCTGTTGTGAAGATGTACAGTATCTGAGATACCGTCAATTATAGATTAATATAATGTTTGTAGATAAAAACGCAGGGGTACGCTATACTGTACAAAATTCTTTTCATTCAATTCTTGAATTGTTGATGCTTGTTTAAAGACAGGTGTTTTATCACATCCTATGAATGTATGTAAATACACAGGAGTGTTCTGATGCTAAACTTTAAGAACACCACTCTAATAACATATCGTATTTCTTGTCTTTTGAACATTTCTTGTGTAAACCCTAAATGTGTACATAACACAATGTTTCAGTACATATATGATATATTTTTTTCTTTGTTCTACCCAAGATGCATTTACAAATAAAATGGAAAGAAATATCCTGTGAATAGTACTAATTTCTTACTATTTTCTCAGCTTAATTTATTATAGCCATTAATTGGGAGCTACATCATTGTTTATCTTGTTCATGTGGCAAATTTCTTGACTCCCCCTTCACTAGCAGACAGTATATGTTGAGGAGCAGGGTTTCTAGAACTGATCTGCTGGCTTTCATCGTGGTCTGGTTCGGTAATGTTGGTAAAATGGGCTAGGCAGGAGAGTTTAAGGTGAGTTGGTTAAGTACTGTCCAATGAGGTGACGTTTACAAGAAGTAACTAATTTATTCCCTTGTCATGTCTCTACATGGGAGCGTTTACCTCACTTCCTCTTATCCCGAGTTCTAGTGGGTAATGTTCACCCCAAAGTCCCATAAGAGATTGTCACATTCTGGACTGTACCACTTTAGTTTTTTCTTGTAAAGGGGGGATGTAGGAATTCTTAAACTCTTGATTAATAGAGCTGAGATTTCTAGCCAAGAGGGCAGAACAACTCCCATCAGTTCTGAAGTCAAGAGAATTTTCTGTTGACCAATCTATTTGTCTGTAAAAAAAATTTGTAAAACATTTTAAAATATGGATCAATTATACAGTACATATGCAGAGAGCATCACTTGTAATAATTTATCTACAGTTTATACAGTTTAATCTGTGTTCAATGTAACAGGATTTACAGCGCATGCGGAAGGTTTTCACAGTGCTTCACTTTTTCCACATTTTGTGTTAGACCCTTATTCCGAAATGGATTAAATTCCTTATTTTCCTCAAAATTCTACAAACCCCATTTGACAATATGAAAGTCGTGTGTTTGAAATCTTAGCAAGTTTATTAAAAATAAAAAACGAATGGTTCTTCAAGTCCAAATGATAAAAAGGCTGTAGACATGGCTATGTGCCAACATGGGACAAGGCCATACAATTAAATATTAACTGATGTACTCCTACAGTACACATTTTCTCTGTTTAGGAGGACTATTTGTGTTTACAATAAATTATTTAACTTTCTGTTAGATAGTCTTTAGCTGAAATTTATGGAACCCTTTTAACAATGGTTGTAGAGCAAATTACCATTACAAAAATAAAAGAAATCATTACCAATTAAAGACCTACTGAAAATTGCAACTAAAGTGTATACAGTACGTGTTAATATCAGTGAAAATAAATTCTGTTGTTGAAAAGAGTTTACTGACATTAGTGAAACGAAAGTGTTCTTGATATCCACCGACAGTAGTGATGAGTGTTGTTGATTTCCACTGATAGTAGTGAAAAGAGAGTGTTGTTTATATCCACTGATAGTAGTGAAAAGAGAGTGTTGTTGATATCCACTGATAGTAGTGAAAAGAGAGTGTTGTTGATATCCACTGATAGAAGTGAAAAGAGAGTGTTGTTGATATCCAGTGATAGAAGTGAAAAGAGAGTGTTGTTGATATCCACTGATAGTAGTGAAAAGAGAGTGTTGTTAAAATCCACTGATAGAAGTGAAAAGAGAGTGTTGTTGATATCCACTGATAGTAGTGAAAAGAGAGTGTTGTTGATATCCACTGATAGAAGTGAAAAGAGAGTGTTGTTGAAATCCACTGATAGTAGTGAAAAGAGAGTGTTGTTGATATCCACTGATAGAAGTGAAAAGAGAGTGTTGTTGAAATCCACTGATAGAAGTGAAAAGAGAGTGTTGTTGATATCCACTGATAGTAGTGAAAAGAGTGTTGTTGATATCCACTGATAGTAGTGAAAAGAGAGTGTTGTTGATATCTACTGCTAGTAGTGAAAAGAGAGTGTTTTTGATATCCACTGATAGAAGTGAAAAGAGA
>JACXGM010005330.1:12204-35488 GCA_016801145.1 Umbra pygmaea | reverse complement strand
GGCAGAGCAACCATAAAGATATGTACTGTGTAGAGGCAGAGCAACCATAAAGATATGTACTGTGTAGAGGCAGAGCAACCATAAAGATATGTACTGTGTAGAGGCAGAGCAACCATAAAGATATGTACTGTGTAGTGGCAGAGCAACCACAAAGATTACCCTACGAGGACCGAAGCCTGCCGGAGCCAGCTTTTTTTTCTACCTTATCATTAATTGCACCCCCCTGGTAAACCAGGTCTAAATAAGTCCCAAATTAGAATGGGACTTATCATCCATGAACTATCATCATGTGAGCATGACTGGGACTGCTGAATACCAGAGCTGCAAGTGTGCACAATTCTCCAGGCTGACCAAGCGTTACACAGTTGAGAAGTCCATCGACAGTTAGGTCCCTTAGTATTTGACCCAATGCATACTGCGAAAGCAACCCAATACCTTTGTAAGGTAGTGGAATGCTCTGCAATGATGAAGTCAATCACCTTGCCTCAACAACATTGAAGGCAAAACGCCCCAAGAACAAGCAGGATCTGAAGAAAGCTGTGGTTAAGGCCTGGCAGAGCAACACCAGGGAAGAAACCCAGCATCTGGTGATGTCTATGGGTTACAGACTTCAGGCAGTCATTGACTGCAAATGATTTATAACCAAGTTTTAAAACTCACTATTTAATTTATGATTGTTTTCTGTTGTCCAAATACTTTTGAACCCATATATATATATATATGTATATATATATATATAAATGTAATTCCTACAATGTTCATACAATAACTTTTACATAATCCTGTCACCGTACAAATATTTTCAGAACCAACTGTATGTCACCTCAGTAGCTGGTATGTCTACCAGGCTGTCATGTCTAGCAATGTACACCCCTTTGATTTACAGCAGCCATTGGTGTTCAGGGGTAAAGAGTAAAAAATGCACACACGCAAATACAAAACTTTAAGAATATAAAGAATATTTTTACAGCATCATATTTACATTTACATTTTAGTCATTCAGCAGACATTCCTATCCAGAGTGACTTACAGTAAAGGGACATTCTCCCTGGAGCAACGTAGGGTTAAGTGCCTTACCCAAGGACGCAACAACATTTGGCTCAGTCAGGATTCGAACCAGCAACCTTACGACTAAGGTAGAGCAAAGAGAAATTAGAAGACAAACAGTGTGCAGTTCAACCACCCCACAAACATACGCACACACAAACAACAGGTAAATATTGCCAAACCTGGCTGTCAGAATAAGCAGGTGTGCCAGTGAGAGAGCAGGGCTCTATGAACAGATGTCCAGTTGAGACTGAGGAAGGAAAACAAACACACAGATGTGGAGCCCAGATTACCAACGATGCCCAGAGTGATCCTGTGTGTTTGCTCTGAGGAGTGGAGCTGTGCCTACCGCGACCAGAGATGCTGGAGTTTGCTGAATCCAGATCCATCTGGGCACGGATGAACAGTGCCAGCTCTCCCATTCAGCAAATTGCGACAAGTCTGGTTATTTGTCTGCTGCCACAAGGCCCATTGTCAACTTATTGTGCTTTATGGAGCCAGGGGGTGATTATCTCAAAGTCAATCCTCTTATCGGAGAACCAAACTGGAAATGTATCTCCACAACACTGTTTTCTCCAGTACACTTGATCAGTTCCAAATATACAGTATGTTCCTGTCAGCCAGACTAATGCATCTCCGATCATGTCACATGGAACCCACCAGGACAGTCTGACAACACAGCACACAACCATCTACTCTCTCTCTCACGCACACCCCTGGCTGCTTCAATGTGAACTGGTCATTGTAATGCATCCTCTGTTGTTTGAGGAGTTTCTTTGCTTTGGCAAAACTGGACCCCAACTCTGGAAAATGTTGCCTAATACACTAGGACAAAACACAATGTATAAGCTTTCACTCACATGAAAAAATATAACTACGAGGGGGTGAAAACATCACTAAGCTGCACCCCCCCCTCGCCAGGTAAATTTGAGGAACATCTGGACATCGCTGTTTCGTCCAATGGCAGGATGCAACAAAAGATAAAGCCAGATGTTCAGATGATTGTATTGGTGGCCAGTATCTTCCTCCTGTCTCATCTTGTTCGCTGTCGTCCTGCTATTGGCTACATCAGCAAGCAGAGGAATGGCAGCTATTCCAGGTGGTGAATACCAAACTCCCTCTTCTACTTTCCCTGATGATGAATGACGGGCACCGTCTCCTGCCTTATGTACGTAGGCAACGCAGACCAACCAACCGTAGTCCTCCTGTAAAGTGGTTTCCTGTGGCCCCGCCCTGCAGCCAAAGGCCGTTTCCTCTTGTTGTTGCCAGACAGGTTTAGAATCCGCGGGGAGTAAACACATTACCGTACTGTGTCGGCCACATGTTGTCCTGTTTACACATACAAACAGCGTCTCTTAGACACCACGGACGTGGCCTTATTGCGTGTGCACTGTGAAATATTCAATTAAACAGCACTGATGAAGTAAGGGGGTGAAAGGAAGACCAAAAGAAAGGGTGAGAGAGAGAGGGAGCGAGAGAAAGTGGGAGAGAGAGAAAGTGAGGGGAGAGAGAGAGAGTACGTTTGAGATAAGGACTGACTGAGATACACTGATAAAGCGGGGTTTGGTTGTGATTGACGCCTGTGTTTTCCTCAGTGGTTGACATTAGATTATGGCTCCGCTGGTTTATACTGCACATGCCATAAAGCACAGCAGCACAGACTAGCTGGTCTCAACAGAGGAGGAGACAGCCCACACGCCCCAGTTAGGCCTCTGGAGGGTGGAACTCAACCAACCAGTTACAAGTAAACTAGAAAACAGAACCCTGGATTATCCTACTTTCTTTTCGTGAATATGTTCTTAGTGTTCATATGCCTCAGGCCCAGGTATTAATGAATGTGTTCATAGTGTGTATATACCACAGGACCAGGTGTAAATGAATGTGTTCATGGTGTGTATATACCTCAGGACGAGGTGTTAATGAATGTGTTCAAAGAGTGTATACACCTCAGGACGAGGTGTGAATGAATGTGTTCACAGTGTGTATATACCTCAGGACGAGGTGTAAATGAATGTGTTCACAGTGTGTATATACCTCAGGACAAGGTATTAATTCATGTGTTCATGGTGTGTATATTCCTCAGGACCAGTTGTAAATGAATGTGTTCACAGTGTGTATATACCTCAGGACGAGGTGTTAATGAATGTGTTTACAGTGTGTATATACCTACAGCTCAGGTGTTCATGAATGTGTTTAAAGTCTTTATTTTTTACCTCAGGCTCAGGTGTTATTGAATGTATTCATATTTAGTGTATACCATTTGTGCATAGTTTTGCACTGTCTTTCTTTCTGTCACTCTTTCCTCATCACCCTGTCTCCAGATCCCTGGCAGCGTACACCTGTTTCAGGCCGGCCCGCTTCCTGTAACCCTATCCCACAGTAGACACTGAGAGAGTTGAGAGACAGGTCAGAGGTCAATCAACAATGGTAGGGCTAAGCCCCCAGGCAAGCCTAAGAAACAACAGCCAGGTAGGCAGAGTCAGTTAACATCCCTACTCTCTGGCCGGCAAAGTCACTTGAAGACTTCTAGTCTTCGGTGGGCCTGCAATCTGAAGGCCACAAACTGCCAGTGGCAGAGATTGCCAAATATTTGTATTGCCATTCTACACAATTTAAGGCTGTCTGCCTTTCAGAAAAGCTTATAAACAAACAGAAACGCATACAACCCATTAATCCACATAAACACAGATCGTTAAACAGATGTATAAAAAATACAAGGACATGCAAATTGCTCATACAATAGCACGGCAGGAAGCTTCTGTTGAAGTTAGCGTAGTTAGGTCATTTCCTTTTTTCACTTTAGGAGTTTATTTATAAAAAATCTCCTTTCAAACCATTTTAAACATAGGTTCATCCTCAAGTCAACCATTGACCCAGCAATGTCAACCAGGCATATATGTATACAAGTTGTTTTCTTTGACCACAGCAGCTGTCAAGTCCTTGTGAAGAATGCTCCTTACAGGCACCTGTAGATTAGAGGGTCTGTATCTAAGTATATACTGTCCACAAACAAGGCCTACCTGCCTATCAGTTATTCAATGCTTGTGAGCAAATAGCAGGCATGTTCTGTCACTGTCTACAAACACCAATAAAACTCTTCATTCAGCAGTCCTGTATTCTTTCAACTAGCGTTGCACACTGCACACTGCACACCGCCCTGGGCTGCTAAACCTGGTTTGGATGTGGCCGGAGGGCAGAGGTCAAATGATAAAAGAGAGTTGAGGTCTGCACACTACTGACCTCTACCTCCAACTTCTCAGATGAATCCAAGTCTGTTACTGATAACCCCCGCAAGGCATTCTCTGTTATTCTTTCAGTATCCATTGCAGTTCTTGTAGTCCACTGTATTCGGTCTGCTTTTTTAATATAAATATATATGTTGGGGTGTGTGCTATGGTGGTTGCTAGTATGTCCTGTTCCACTTGTAGCATTCATATCACACAATCTAATTATCTCTTCCGGTAATCAGAGGAACACTGGAGAAACTGTCTGGCCTTGGATTTAACAAAAACCAAAAAGCTACACACACATTTCTAGATAGACACAGTGGAAGTGACTGGACTTAAAAACCTTGTAACTGAAAAATACTATATGTTGCTCAACTTCCATTAAATGCAGTGAGATTTAAAAACAAACTATTGTACATTATTTTCTTTATAGTGTGCGTTTCATTATCTGATAATGTTGCTTCCCAAGAATTTTCAATGATTGGGTGATAGTTGGAGATAGAATGTAAGGATACTCCTTTCACCCAGCGTATCAAGTAACTGTCAACATGTCTAAAAGAGGACTAGGTACTTCAGATGCTTTTGCCTCGCATTGACTGAGGAATTACAGACGATGGTTGCCACAATACCGCAAGGCTTTAGCGGCTCTAGAAACCCAACGGCCTATTGTTGTCACTGACAGCTCCTTAACTTTTCATGAGATGGCTGACAGTGCAGACAATAACAACCTTTGACCTCCCAATCTATCTCACAGAACAGCCGAAAATATTGAGTAACCCTTTCAGAGCAGAAACCATGTGAACGGTTGGGTTGGGGGGGGCTGTGGTGGGGGGGGGGGACACTCATTGAGTGCGGTTGCAACTGAGCCAGGTGTACTGGTATGGTCTTTCTATAGGCATGTCGAATGTTGACAGATACTCTGATTATGGGAGATGGATAATTGGTGCTTTGAACGTGAGGTTAGCCTTTCAGTGATCATCTTTCCTTCTATTATACCTCGCCTTGCCTTTACGTCCAGCCACATGAAATACAGTGAGTGTGTAATATCTACTGCAGCCATCCAGACTTGTCTGCCATTTACCATTGAAGTTTCTAGTTAGTTTTTAATTATATGAATTAAATACAGTACATCACCCGGCAAATGCCTTTGATTTGGGATGAGAATCAAGTCTGATCAAGGCTAATCAAGGCTTCTTCAATGTGTGCTCCCTACGAATGTCTGGATAATGTGTGTCCCCGTCTATGTATTTTACTTTTGATCTGGGACTTACCGTACCTCAAGGATGAAAAAAAACATTGTGACAGCGTTGAGCTTTAGAATTACCTTGACACTTCATTTTGTACCAGTGAGATTACTAGGCTTTGGCTGCATAAAATAAGGTGAAGTGTGTGTGATGTCAGACTAAGCACATGGCCGCTATAAATATTCAAACAATAGACATGAGGTTTGAGACAGGCACTTAAATGCAGTGAGCGTGAAAAAAGACTAATTGCTGCCACTGGATGTACAGGCTGCAGCAGACCATAAAGAAATCACCTGTCACCCTCCATTGTTCTAATGCTAACCCTGCGTTTTCCTCAACAACACCTCACACCACTGCAGCAACTACTGTATCACACTCTCAGCTATGCTGTTCTGGGTTCCATCAGGTTGACACTTGAGCCGGCAGCCCGGAGCACGAAGACACTTAGAGAGAACAGGAGTACTCTACGATCCCCAATGAGCCAGAACGACATAGACTGGCTAGACAGGGTTCTTTGAAGGACAAGAGGATATCATGAAAGCCACCTCTGGCAGTTTACTAAATTTGTTTTTCCAAGGGAAATCTTCCAAGCCGGTCCGTGGGTAAGGCGTTTGCATATTCACTCATTCAACCCAAACATTCTTCCTTACAATGATCGGGTGGCTGCTACTGTAATCAAACAGGAATAGTGTAAAGGGGCAGGTGGACTTTACATCATAGAAACAAGAGGGTGGCAGTTTCCTCTGCTTTCAGTGTTCCGGGGTAATGATAATTGATACTCAACTGATAATGATCCCGTTTATTCTGACAGTTAAAACACAGATCTGTATTTTGATTCCAGATCCATCAATGTCACACTGCAGTCATATTTCCAGCACAGACCACCTGTTCCCCCAAACTACAGCCCTAATTTAAAAAAAGTTAGGACAGTATGGAAAATGCAAAAAAATAAAGTTCTATTCACCCTGTACTATATTGAAAACACATTATTAACACACTAGGTGATTATTAACACACTAAATTTATATTCTCAAAATCTGATGATTGCAACACATGCCAAAAAAGATGGGACATTCGACGGTTTACCACTGTGTACCATCACCTTTCTTTAAATAATACTTATTAAGCATTTGGGCACTGAAGACACGAGTTGGTTAAGTTTAGCAAGTGGAAATTTCCCCCATTCATGCATTATATGGGTCCTTCGTTGCCTTATTTTGCGCTTTATAATGCACCACAAATTGTCAATCTGAGACAGTTCAGGACTGCAGGCAGGCCATGCTAGCACCCGCACTCTCTGCTTACGCAACCATGCGCTTGTAATCCAGGCAGAATGTGATTTGGCGTTGTGCTGCTGGAAAATGCGGGGACGTCCCTGGAATAGACGGCATCTGGATGGCAGCGTATTTTGCTCCAAAATTATTTTTGTTTGTTTTTTTGCATTAAATACTGTCCCAACTTTTTCTAAATTAAAAGAAGTAAAAGAAGCCTGTGACAGGAATCAATCCACAACCACATTCAACCAGACCAGCCAGGTGGCCAGGACAGACCGACTGGGGACAATGGAGTCCTTTCTCCTGCAGCTGAAGAAATCGATACCATGAGGTGAACACAATAAGAGCCTCATGACCTGGCTGTTTACCACCTTAGAATTAAGGCCCAATTTAGCCATCAACGTGTGCATAATAGAGGAAGAGCAGCCATCACCCTGCCATCCAAACCTTCTACACCTGGAAAGGACCATACTGGGGACTGAGAGAGGGGATTCAGTTCCCATGGAGAAGGACTGGCAGGTTGAATTGTCTGTTAAGGGGAGTATAAAAGGAATATCTCAATTGCACACTTTACTCAGCCTCTATACTCATCTCCTTCCCAAAACTTATTGGAGAACGTTGCAATGGAGGAACCTCTGGGATTCCACACACACACACACACAGACCAGACGTACACTCGACTGATGCAGTTCAAATGCCAAACCTCCTCTACCGGTTCCAGTCAGAACCGAGGTGCTGAGCGGGTTCTGACCAGGCTGGTGGAGGGGAGGGGGGCTAATCCAAGCCAAACAACCCACCATCAAAGACGAAGGAACCCTGAGGCAATCTCACACAGCCGCATCGACAGCACAGTCTCAGGGCCTATATTTAACAGTGGTGGGAATCCCAGGGCAAAGCCACACAGGAACACTTTCAATGCATGGCCAAGGTCAACTGGGACTTCAACTTCCTCTTCAGACGATCCAGCTAGCGGCTCGCTTATTCTCTCCTCCCCACCCCACCCTTGACAACTAAATAAAGAGATAAGCATTGTTAGGCAAAACAATAGGCCACTTCCAAAAAGCTTTCAGTCTCAAACGCAGAGTTTTCACATCCATACACAGCATGTGGCTGTGAGCAGACAAATAAAAGACTTCACAGGAAGACGGGGACATTATAATCAGAGTAATTACCTCACAGTTTCTCATGACTCCAGTGCCCGCAGACGACAAGGACTTATTACGCATTACCTCTACATCGAGGAAACTGGGGCTCTAAAGTAAGGTGCGCTGGAATGGGGCGTGGGTTCAACCCGAATCTCCTGGGCCAGTATACACGTGGTAAGTTGGTACAGTGGGTAAGTGGGTACAGTAGGTACAAACGTGATGCCATGAAAGAGCTGCCCGTAAGTCATGTGGACCACACGCAATGGTGGAGTCCGGCTCATCTCTGACATAAATCTAAGCATGCCACGTGTGTCTCTATATCACCTGCTCTACATGACTGAACACAAGGCAGCCTGCCCCACGCCGACAGAGCATGTAGTCAATAAACACACACTGTTCCTCTTACAAAACAGCTAAAAAAAAAATGGGTCTGGTCAGAGACTGACTATCAGAATCTTTTTGTGGGGAGGGGGTCTTAGAGGTCAAGGCCCTGGGGCATGTGCTCTGCATGCCTGTTGATATTCCTGCACTGGATCTCTTGCACCTAAATATAAACACAGGCTAATGGCATGGCACAGAAAACTATAGTTGTGGCACCTATTTTAGTGCAAGTCCAGCACCCTTCTCATTGGACTGGAACGAGTGAGTGGGGAGATGATTGGTTATTACTGTGCAATTGTGTGGTGGTGTCAGTTTAGATTGATCATCTTAGCGTAAAGTGAACGGAAATGATTATTAGTAGACAGACCAATAAACGTCAACTAGCACTAAAGACAGACTAAAGCACAACAGAAATGCTTCACAAACCTTTAGAGAACTTGGGTCGGCCAATGCCAGGGCTTGTCTCTTCAACTCTGTAACGTTTATTTCACAATGTTGACAAAAGCTTCCTTTCTCGTCTCGTCTCTCCGATTCCGAGACCGTCACCGACCCAGCACCCTCTGGGGTTGGACGGCTGTTACACCGAGGGTCCTCCGCCGAAGTAAGCATTTTCCTAGGATTCTGATGACCAGGGAACGGCGACTCTCCGCTGGGACAACCCTCCACCTTCGCCATGAGAGAAATGCAACTCGGTTAAAACACACTAACTCTTTTTAGGTAAAGGAATACACTGGTCAGTGTTAAAACTCGTAGGCGCACAAGCGCGGGTTTGAAGCCTACTTCCACTAAGTGGTTTGTTGAATACCTTGACAACCTACACGAATTTCAAAATGAAAAGGGAGATATACGAGTAGTACCGTTCTACTGAGTTGGGATGTGTTCCAAACAACAACAAAAACGTTGTGCGGCAACAGGTGTTTAACCATATATGCGTAAAATACCCAACTCGTTATGTGTAAAACACTTACAGTTAATCGGCGGTTGTCTAGGTCACGTCCATTAGTTTCATTGTCCCAAATTGAATTCATTTTGCGGGTCTGGGTATCCCTTCAAACGTGGTTGTCTCATACAATCAGTTGTTAATAAGTCTCCGTATTTGAAAAAAGTGTCAAGCCATACGCACTTGTTACTTCAGCATAGCTTTTCATACGCACTTGAAAATCTGTCACAGTGTAGGATAGTAACCATGGTTGTGTCCTGCATCAGTCCCTTGACGGTATAACCTCCGAGAATTTTAGTATGCTACTGAGTGCCCCACACCACGGAGGTGTGTGTATGTTTAGTGGGGGTAAGGGGCGGGAATTAACTTTTCTAAATTCTTGAGATTTTAAACATTTGGTAAAGGTTTTGAGCATTAGTGTACACTGCATACATCTAGATTACATTTAACATTTGGTCATTAAAAAGTTGTATAGATTATTATGTTGGCCAAAAACTGAAATTGCCCATTGTAGCCTGTTGCATATTTGTTTTTCAATTCAAAATCGTATACCGATTACTGAATTATAGTTATAGACTTCATGTAATTATAATTTGAAATGTTGCTAGTGATTATGATGTGGGTAATTGTTTTCTAGTCATTAGTTGAATCCTGGCTGTTCTTAATCAGGCAATTAGACCCTTTTCCAGACATTGATTTCTAGTCCTAGACCGTATATGTTTCTAGTCCTACTTATTTTAAGACTGCATCCCTTTCTTGCTACTTTGGCGCCATCTTCTGGTAAAACACAGATTGCAGGACGGATATCCCAAAATAAAGGGGTCAGGTTAAATATTTATTTGATCAACTTTAAATATTTATGTTGATGATGTAAGGGACGGCAGGCTTGTGCTTCGTTTTGAGGATCCCTTCTACCCTAACATGACCCAATTCATGTCTGTCTGTCTGTCTGTCTGTCTGTCTGTCTGTCTGTCTGTCTGTCTGTCTGTCTGGTCGGCTGACTGGTTTTACGCTTGGCAGCGCAACTGGTAGCACATTATTGGTGTTTTACTGCCATTGCAGCTTTGTTTTATTGGCGATTGCGCATAAGCAATTTTCTATGAAAAGCCAATACAAATGAACTCATAGTATTTGATCATAAATTATTTGCTATTTCATCAAAAATTAAGTCCATGTTTTTTTAGAAGACAGATGATTTTTAGAATTGTTTTTCCAAAAAAAATATTTTATGAAATACTATGTTGAGTAGACATTTTAGTTAATTTCGTCCATACTTTTTTATCATTGGGTTCAGTAAATGCATCACTCTGTCTGACCATTAAATGTGTTGATGAACAGTGCTAGGGAAATCTAGCCTATGACAGTTGCCTGCACTTTTCCAGATTTCGCGTCTACATTTTTTTGTGATGGGAGCGCGGAGAGAATGAGCGCAGCTATCTCAATCCAAATTACTTTTTAGAGCAATGTTTGAGACCACAGCACAAAGTACATTATTTTTAAGAAAAGCTAAGAAAAGTCAGTGATCGCTGTGGAGTTGGCAACGTCCGTATGAGGCAACTGACAATTACCGGAGCTGTTCATGGTCCTGAAATAGCGGTTAACAGATAAGATGGACAGGGTCCGAGACAATGGACTTACTAGGCTACCTCTAATTCCATCTCTGTCGCTTTACTGATCCATTCACTTGGTCTATCAACTTATTTATTACCATTTTGTTTGTATTAAGGTTTTTTTATTGTGTATTTTGTTTCCAACAATTTTGAGTGTACTTACCTTTGTTTTCCTTCTTAGCAGATGACTCGTAAATCCAAAAATGATATCTGAGTCCATGAAGAATGTACCCAGATCTATGAGACTAGGGTTGGGGTTGTCAGCTGCAGAAGAGCTGGAGGAGTTTGGTAAAGCCATGAGGAAAATGCGTAATATTCCACGCCCTGGGTTATCGACTTGACATCTATGTTAGTTTATGTATTTCCATTTCAGGATATATTAATAAATATCAGAAGATATTTACATAGATCAAAATATCTCATGGTTTCAATCAAAAAATGTATTCCGGACATCCACCAATGAGTCGGAGAGAGCTCTCAGTCTCTCCATGTCTCCACTACTCCACTAAATGCCCAACAATTGCCGCGTGTGTGCAAAATGATTTCTCTCGTGCATGGTCAGAAGTCCCGCAAAACAATAAACCGATGCGACCCATCCGTAATCCAAATGTTAATTCCACAGGTATGGTATTTTTTTATCCATTCTTGGACTCAAGTGGTATTTCAGCTCACAGGTCTCGTAACGAAATCACATTCGCTAATGATGACCACCTTTTGCAGTCCCTCCTCCCTCTCTCCCCTCTCGCTCACTCGCACTGTTGCGCGGTTCCCCTGTCAGCCAGTGGTATGCTGCGCATATACTGCCGAGTTGGGGGTGGCTCATCTATTTATCAAAGCAAAATCGAAAAAGATTTCTACTGAATGAATCCAACAGCATTTTAAAGTGTTTGAGATGTTTGTTTGAACTTGTGCCATGCACAAAAAAACATTGGATTTATCACACCAAACGTGTTAGTACCCTTGAACATTTATTACGCTCTTGTTTATGAGTCTTGGGGCATGTCATTACCAGGATGTAAGATGTATTGGCTTAATAAAGCTTCCTAACTGAACCTGTTCCACATCAAACTAAACACTTTGAGACATTTCTCATTTTAAAGCACATCTGTTTAATAGAAATAAAAATTGAAGTAGGCTACCTATAGTTTGTATATTATTTTGTTTGCTTTGAAAACTGAACAGAGAACATTAGGTAAATACTCTTAATAAAAGCGTTATCTGCTGTACACAGATGACCTCGATTTAGATAAGCAGCCAGTCATACAGCCATAATAAATTCAATGATAGCCGGCGCTCTTTGAAAATATAATCTTTTTAAAGCAATATGGTGTGGTGTTTGTGATAGTTTATATGATTTTAGATGTTATTTAGCCTAATGTATGGTTAGAGTTATTCAAATGTAAGAATTTAGTAACCTTGATAATAGGCTTTTATTTAACTTTATTTATTCAGGTGTTTCATTGAGATAACTGCTGAAGAAGCAAGATTAACCAGCGGCATGTTAAGGTGGCTTAAAGCTCTACTAAAGGGTATATATTTTTGATGTATTGATTTACATTATACAACTGGCATATACTGTGTTGATGTCCGTAATTATCATTAGCCTGCTGCATAGGCTATGTGATGTTTTCAAGCTCATATACCCACCCACACACAGAAACGCTCATCCAAACACATATATTAAAGAGCCTATTTTACGCATGGACACAATCAGAGTATAGAGGGTTTTTATAAGGATTCACTTGAGTTTGAGAAGAATTACAGTCCGTAGTAAAGATGATTTACGTGTCAGACCGCTACCAGCTCCAGCGAAGGAGGTTCCATTCACCCCTACAGCTGATGAAATTCCAAGGACTGGGTCCCACGGGACTAACCCTACATCTGCTGCCCTTGCGCATTTAGGGTAATGGCTCTGGGTATCTCATTAATGATGCTCATTGTACCCTTACCCAACTTTCTAACCTCCGCAGTGCACAGGGCTTCATGAGAACCGCTTATATGTTGGTAATGTTTCCACACTGCTGAGATCAAAGGAAACAAAGGCGTCTTAGATGGAGAGAATAATCTCCGAATGGTACTTTAATGAATGATTCATACATCGATATTACAAAACAAAATATACTTATTTTGAAACAATGCTTGCGATAATTATTTATAGCGTTTGTGAGTTTAAATTATTTTCGTCCATGCTGGTTTCTTTTGTAACACTAAGAAATAGTGTTAATCTGAAACAAAATAGTTATCCTTCCCCGGAAGAAAATGTAAAACTGTCCAGAATGTAATTAGCCCTTTGCTTCAGCACCCTGGACAGCAAATGTTCCGACCATGCCCAAGATTTGCCTGGACTTTAGTCAGATACGAGGCTACTAGCAGTAAAAAGACACAAGGGGGCACACAAGAGAGCATTCTAACAAGTCAAATAGCCTACTGTCACTTCAGGCTACAGAAGAGCACTGGGCTAAAAATAAAATACACAATTTTTAGAAAAATAAATAACAGTCTACACATTTATCAAAAACATCAGACATTTTTGATCAGGCTTTGCTAAAGACGTTGCTTGATATCAGTCTAATTCAGCCTTCTAAATTAATTATCCCATTGTACAGGAGCAGCCGAAAGGCCTTTCAATAATTAATGATTCTCGAAGTGTAGACTACTCCTCCTCCTGCATTAGAAGTATTTGTCCGCCTGATCAAGTGGTCCTAAACATTTCACAATTTTGACAAAGAACTGTTGAACTGTTAAGAACCACTCCACCAGAGAGACCAAGCTACAATGAGGCATCACTTCATCGGGTGGCTAGGCGTAGTCCAAAATATGCATATGCACTATCTGCAACAGACAAAAACAAACGAGAAATAAAACACGTTACAGCCAACATTACACAAGCAATATTTCAGAACCATTCAATGCTTGTAATATTCCCTGAACCAAATTATAATAATACTATTAATAATAATAATAATACATAAATATGATAATAATAATTAACCTCTATTTATATAGCTCCTTTCATACAGGGAATGCAGCTCAAAATGCTTTACATAAATAAAAGTAAATTAAATTTAAAGGCATTTGCATCAATAAAAGCCTTATTGTTCTTAAAACTTAAGAAGTCAGTAGTAGGCCTGAGTTAAATAAGCATATATTTTCTGAAAATCGTTTACCGTGAGATGTTTCGTATGATTCATCCATGATGCTGTGTCTCGATGACTGCAGTGAGCAGCAGCTCTTTATATAGTGTTTTGGGAGTAGGTTCATACAAGCTTTTCATTCAGCGAGGAATGAAGGCCATGCAGGTCCGACCGGCTGAGCTGGGTTCCACCGGGAACCTGCTGCCCAACATAGAGCGACCTTATGACGGAGCCAAGTGTAGTCATTTATGCAGTTTCGAAAATGTATGTGTTTATTCGGAAGTATCACAACTGTACCCATGGATGAACGAGAGTTCATCTTTTATAATTTTTTTATGTCGAGTATAGGCCTTAGGGCCTACATAAGTTAACGATTTAGATATCTTCAGATAAATGTGCCATTTGTAGAATTCGAGCCGTAACAATGGAACTACTTTCTCTTTCCAGCTGACCAACTTACAAACGCTGTAAAAACTGTATTCCTTGGTAGTTTAAAAATTCAAAAACAATGTATATGGGCAGGGGCGGACTGGGGTACAAATTCAGCCCTGGCACTGTAGCTACATCAGCCCACATTAACCTCCTGCACAAGCCCACCCCCACCCCACCCTATCGGTAGGCACACTTACACTTGCTAATTCCACATAAAGCTGGTACTGCTATAAGCAATACAGTACTCTTTTCTAAACCTTCACTCTACTAGTGACTGGAAAACAATAGTCTTGTTTCCTCCCTTGTAAAGAACATGTTTATATCAAATCTCAAATGGCAGCCTATGGAGACCTTACATGTTTTATAGTCTGCTTTATAGTCAGGCTCGAAACACTATCATGACTTGTCCTGCAAGGCAGGGACTTACTTCACTATGCCACCCGGACCCGGCACTGTATTGAAGAATCTACAAACAGTCTTGAATACATATCAGTTTCAATCACTCATCTTTATCACAACCCAAGCTAAATAACTGTAAAGTTGACTGAAGTGAAAATGTAATAAATGAGATTACATTTTGTTTCATTGTGATGCTATTGAGAGATATGGACAAAACACCAACCCTTATTAGACAACTCATATAGTTGTGCTCAAAAGTTTGCATACCCCTGGATAATTGTATTAGATGTACAATTTTTAAAGAAAACATGAGTGAGCAGGCAAACACATTTTTTTATTTCTCATGGGGGTCATATTCAACTGTAGGTCATAAGAGAATGGCACAATCATGAAACAAAGCATGGTAAAATAATGAAATGACCCCTGTTCAAAAGTCTGCATACCCTCAGTTCTCAATACAGTGTTTTGCCCTCTTTAGTATCAATGACAGCATGCAGTCTTTTGTAATAGTTGTCTATGAGTCCCCAAATTCTTGCAGGTGGTATAACTGCCCATTCATCTTGGCAAAATGCCTCCAGGTCTTTGGTCGTCTTGGATGAACCGCACATTTGAGATCTCCCAGAGTGGCTTGATGATATTATGGTTAGAAGACTGTGATGGTCACTCCAGAACCTTCACCTTTTTCTGCTGTAACCACTGGAGGGTCAACTCAGCCTTGTGCTTAGGGTCATTTTCATGCAAGTCCAAGAGTGTCCCATGCACAGCTTTCGTGCAGAAGAATGCAAATCTTGCCATTAATTTTCACAGAGTTCCCCATGCCTTTAGTGCTCACACACACCCAAAATATCAATAAGCCACCACCGTGCTTCACAGTGAGGATGGTATACTTTTCACTATAGGCCTTGTTGACCCCTTTCCAAACATAGCGCTTATGGTTGTGACCATAAAGCTCTAAATTGGTCACTCCAAATTATAGTGTGCCAGAAGCTGTGAGGCATGTGAACGTGTTGTCAGGCTTATTGTAACCAGGCTTTTTTGTGACACTGGCACAGTAAAGGCTTCTTTCTGGCAACTCGACCATGCAGGTTATATTTGTTCAAGTATCATCGTATTGTGCTCCTTGAAACAACCACACTGTCTTTTTCCAGAGCAGCCTGTATCAATTCTTCTGGTAGTTGTGGCTGAGATCTTTCTTGGTTTACCTTGGCTAGGTATCAAGAGATCCCTGAATCTTCCACTTCTAACAAGTGATTTACATTTTTTATGTCCTTTTCCATCTTTATGTAGTTACAGTTCCTTATTACACAGTTCTTTTGTAAGTTATTTTCTGCTCCGTATGGCTCAACATCTAGCTATCTCAGCGCATCTATGTGAGAGCTAACAAAATCATTTATTATTTATACACAGACACTAATTAACATTTTAAATTCTACAGGTGTGGGAAATTAATTTTTTATTGACATTTTAACCTGTATGTGTCACCTTGTGTGTCTGTAACAAGGCCAAACATTCAAGTGTGTCAACTTTTGATCAGGGTAATTTGGGTGATTTCTGCTATCAGTACGGTTTACAAAGGAGCCAAAAAACAAAATGATAACTAATGGTTTCATATGATCACTATCCTTACATAACAGTCAGATAAAAAAAAATCAATGCAGACATTTCACAATTTCAGCCAGGGTACGCAAACTTCTGAACACAACTGCATTATGAACTAAAATGCACACTTAAAGGACAACTCAGGCGCAAAATGAACCTAGGGGTTAATAACACATGGGAACTGAGTCGACAGTTCTCTGGGATGTTTTCATGCTAATCGAATGTTCCCAGTTTTAGTGCAAACCGATTATTACCTTACAACACTAGTTATGAGGGCATGGATGAAGTAAAAATAAATTGCTATTTTATACCACTAACAAGGCTCAAAATAGCACCACACTTCCACGGTAGCATAATGAGGGTCCCTACATGCAAACCGAAGCATTGAGAACTTCGTAAGTGTACAGACAGTTTATTAAAAAAGATAGATTAAAAGACAGTACCGTTCGCATATACAGGCAGGTGACATCTTGGGAAAACAGACTCGATCAGTCGACACACAAACTCTGTGCTACGTGAGCGGAACTGTAAGCAATTGTGTTTTATTTTAGTTTGCATCGCCAGCTGTAAGTTTTGCTCATTGATCTGCATGAATGACCGCAAAATCTCTTGCCATGGGAGATTCAAAGTCACAGTTCAGCTCACGTAGCACGCGTTCATGGTTCAACTGGTCGAGTTTTTAAGATTTAATATTGAAGGAACACTCCAGGGCCCATATTCATAAAACATTTTAAGGTTATAAGTAGCTCCTAACACAGTGATTTAGGAGAAGCTCTTAAAAATAATGGGCGTGTCAGTCCTATTTTTAGGACTCCTACATTTTTGGTCTCAGAGTATTTTACAAAGCGTTTTAGCACTAAAACCAGCTTTTTAATATGTGAAAAGTTAGGAGGACTCATAAGTCACTGAGACCCAAATCAGAAATGAGCCTAAATGGTGGAGTGAGCTCCCCCTAATAAAGACAATATATGATTTGAACAAGTGCAATGTCTTTAATGTAAGCTTGGCTTCCACTAAAATGTCAAAAAATTAATGCTCAAATATATACTGTTGTGTTAACATTTCATTGATAAAAATGCGTTAGAACACGTTCATCTCCAAGACAAGTATGTTCAGAATTAGCTATATATAGCAGGTCGACTGACTCAATTTCCTTCTCATACAATCCAGTAGCGTTACAGTGCATTTCCCTGTTGAAGCCTGGCGTCCATGGACTTCAATGGGACTTCTTTGAAGTTTTTTTCAGTGCTTCAAAACTAGTTGGTTTGCTGCTATTATGTCCCGCCCGCAGAAGCTCAGCGTTTCTCGGGGGGAATGGAGTGGGCTGGCCTAGACTTCGTGCTCCTGCATGATGATTGGAGGGTCTGTCGAAAGACAGCATTTTCTTTTGACTTTCGATTTGACTTGGCCTTGAGAGTACTTTTTTATTGTTACTCAAATTTTGCGACCTTTTTTATTTTATTTATTCCCCCATTTTTGTCCCCTCCCAATTCCCACTAATCCTACCTTGTCGGCAGCTCTGCAACTCCTTGGACAGATGTGGGAAGGGCCGCACACATGGTTCATCCGGCCACATGTCACTGAGCCGGACACACGGAAGCCTTTAGTCAGATCATGCACGGGACAATTACGCTCACCAACTATACTTCCACGTTTGAATTTACAGGCGCAGATCTGCACACAAGGAGTCGCTGGGGATCGACATTGCAGGATAGATAATAACTTGCGTATCTAACCCAAATCCCGAGCAGCGCTATGCCAATTTGCGGTGACCTGTGCAGGAGGTACGAGGAAGGTCAGAGAATGCATATTCAGGCTCAAACCACTGAATATCATGATGTAGACTGTCCTGCAATGCAGTGACTTAGCCCTTTATGCCACGCAGACACCCACCTTTCCTTTTCTTACAAATAAAATATAATTTTTTCATAGTTGGCAGATCTTTTGATGATGAGCATTTGATTTCAAATCGACCAGATATTTAAGGCCGGCAGTTTGCCCATTCCCCACTGGGCCAAATGATTAGTCTCAATAAAGCTTACTTTAACAGCAGAGAAAATATGTAACTCATTAAAAACCACTTAAATGCAATGTCGGCCTTTCAATAGAATAAAGTATAATATATGTATATAAAATCCACATCCAATAAAAAATGGTCCAGTCCCTCTGGCATTTGCCAGAATTTCCAGATGGCCAATTCGACCCTTTATATGGGCTAATGATGGCCTAGTATTCATACATATATAAACGGATTGCCACTGGCCAATTTACAAGCACTGTGGAAGCACAACTAGTCAGGTCTTCATTGAAATTACAGTTCAAACAGTAAACTATGCACTGCATAGTGCAGCGGTCCTCAAACCCTTCCATGGAGGGCCTAGTGTATGCTGGTTTTTGGTCTTTCCTTCAATTAGAGCATAATTAGGACCTAGACTGCCAGGTGAGGGGAGATACTAACCAATTAGTGAGCTATTCCATCAGGCTTGTACAAGGTAAAAGCGAAAACCAGCATACACTAGGCCCTCCATGGAAGGGTTTGAGGACCACTGGCATAGGGGATGAAATAATGGTTCCATCTTAACTGCTTTTAACAATTTTTTAGATATCATGTTCTACACTAAAAGTTTGGAAGCGGGTCACTGTTTTGACTTCGCAAAATCTACCCAGTGCACCTTTAGTGCACGGATGCCATTCGGGTTCTGGTTTATATTCATGATACGCTATACAGTTGTCATTCATTTTTTATTCATATTTGTAGATGAAACGTGTATGTAATTATTGTAAAAACATATCCACCAATAGTACTTCAGATAATTCTAATTGGCTGATTATAGTGCTTTGTGTAAATAACTTGGGTACCATGCAACTTTAACCCATTTGTTTTTCACTTTGAGGGATTTCAGACAGCTAATGAAAATGACCTCAAACATCAACTTCATAAAAGCATGACCACATTCAACAATAAACTCAGGAAAAAACTCTTGTATATTTGTCAGGCTTATACTTACAGTTCATACTTTTATTCCGGAATGCATTCTGTGAGGTGACATGTCCAATTAATTTCAATTCAATTTAAAGGGCATTATTGGCATGGAAAACATTTGTTTACATTGCCAAAGCAAGTGGAGAATTATTCTATTAACACCAAACACATATTTTAATTTATTTTATTGAAAATATGTGCCAACTGCATTACATTCACCATCTACTGTATCCTGGCAACTTCTTAACATCTCAGCAAAAAAGCACAAATCACATTAACCAGAAACCAATTGTGACTACACAGAAAAACTAACATTTAATTTTTTTCTTATTTTAAAACTTTGAAATATATATTCATATATTCATTTCTTTAAAATAAGCAACAGCATGTATGACTTTCAGCAACTCTTTGAGCAGATTCACTCGCCAAAATTTCTGTTCGTTAACCAGTTTGGTTCAGAAACGTTATACTGTGTATATATAGTTAATCACAGGAGAGTTCAACAATATTAAACATAATATTTCTTTAAATTACACAATTCAAATATGCATGAAAAACAACTGTGACCTAGACTGAAACGTACTAATGATAATGTCACTGACATGTAGCTCAAAGTAAAAGAGTTTACCATGAATACGAAGTTAAGGGGAGTAACAGAATAAGTGTTTTAATACACTGTAGTGTTGGCCAGGTTCAGTATCTCACACTGGATTGATAAGGAACAGGAGGCCAAAACTAGAGGTAGTAAAAAAATCCCAACTACAGACAGTCATATGGCTTTCACATTGATGGGACATTCAGTAACAGTTTGTCTGTCTACGAAACTCGCTTTATCTAAATGCATATTTTAAAAACAGGGTTCCTCATTCCTGCTCCCATGAGTTGCAATTCCGTAGGTAGAACAGTATCCTTGTTCTAAATTACTTTTTCCTAGACCTTGGAAACACTACGTGTGGATGTTAGGAGAGTGGTGTGCACAGAGGGACGGATTGTCTGGTTTTCCAAACAGGAAACACCTCAAGTTGTCTGTACTCCCAGAAGGACAATACCGACTGCTTTAGGTGACACGTGACAGCATGAAAAACAATGTCGAAGAATTCTTAGTTAAGAAATTACTTATACATTATAGGTGCTCTCTGACGTGCTTAGTATATGTACGTTATACTAGGTAGTGCCCAGTTTGACTTAAAGTATTATACTCTGTGCTTTAATTGATCACCTGATTACTAACAAGCCTTGACTTGTTAATACCCTGATTATAACACTGAAATGCTTCAACATACATTACAACACTGTGTACAGTGGTACAAAAAAATCATACATATGGATATAACACTGTCTGTTCTAGAAACAGTTAATCTAGTTTACTTCACTATACTTGAGATGGACACAAATTTGTAATATTTGGATCTTTAAAATCTATTTATTTAGTGCTGGGCGGTATACCGGTTCACACCGAATATCGGTGTGTATTTTTCGTTGATATTCATTTTTAATATAACGCCATAGCGGTGTATTTGAATACAAAACCTCTGGAACACTGCGCCGCGCGACACCGTTTCAGATCGGACCGGTTTCAATATTGTGCTTCTAAACACACATGTTGCGACTGTGAGGCTTGGTGAGGGTAAACAGTAGTGCTTTGGTGTTATGTTAGGGTAAAGGTGGATGCTGCAGAACATGACGCAAAATAACTTTTGCCAAAAAGAGCCGCCTGTTGTTTGGAGGTTTTTTGGTTTAAAAAAATCAGACGTCAACCAAACAACCATTTTAAGCAAGTGCTGTCGGGCTAAAGTTGTTGGCGGAGGAGGCAACACGAGCAATTTGCTCCACCACCTTAGCCGCAAGCACGTCTTGGAATATCAAAAATGTATGAAGTTACCGTCAGCGCATTCTGATTTCTCACTTCATTAGAATCTTTTTAAACCGCATCATTTTCTTGGGCCATGCAAACCTGTATTACTACTAGTGTGGAATTATTCTACAATATTCACTCAACATCCTGAGTCAATCTACTGCAATAATTCCTCTCTCAACCAGGAGAAAATGCTGGGAAAACCTGATTATGCATGGAAAAAGAAACACCGTCATATATCGTGAAACCGGAAGATTTGTGTAAAATACTGCGATATACATTTTTGGTCATACCGCCCAGCACTAATTATTCTGCAAGTTTGTGCAAAATCTTGCCAAAATTTTCATATAGAATTTGGGGGGAGGAAAGGCTGAAAGTGCGACAAGGATCTTCATCTTCCGGATCCATCTGGACACAGGGTGAACTCACTGTGACCTCCATTCTGGAACACACAAGGGCAACCAGTTAAAAGCTGAATGTCTAGCAATGCTGTTCAATGAATATAAGCCACAATCACTTCAAACACAGGCTGTGTATGCCAACACAGCCATTACTCAAACACAGGGACCTTCATTTATGAAACGTGTGTACGACCGAAAACAGGCGTACGACAGGCGTACGCCGATTCCTACGCAAGGCAAGGGATTTATCAATTTGAGCGTGATCATAGGCTGCAAAAAAAATCTCACATCTGGTCTGACTTCGTGTATGCAAATTCTCTAGTGTGACTAGCGATGTTCATGCATAACCACCCGGTTCAGTGAAATTGTTGAACCAGCAATCATTGATGAATGTGTCTGCATCGCAACTACCCCATATTGCAAATTACATTTCAGAATTACGAAATAATTATATAGTACAGCACATTGCTATTAAGTGGTATATTATTTCCCTTTCACTTCGGGGTTGCCTAGAACATGAGGGCAGAAATCAGGCAAACAACAATTTAAATCAAATCTATATCTATATATCTATATTATTTAAACAAGCGCTTTGGCAGTCCTGTAATCGAAGCGATGGCAGATCTGGAGGACCTTAATTCGCGCTCTCTACATTGGGATCATTCAGCGAGAGATCAGGGACAGGTCTGGTATATCACAGCCAACAATAGTCGAAGTATGCCAGCAGTTTTGGCGGCTATGAAGTCCCTTTCTGGTATATTCAAACTGTGATTAAAAGAATTTTATGATTGCTGAGTTTCCAATTGGGGGGAATTGGGCGATTAATTGTACTGCGTCTGTAGCCACCATTCATGAACGATTACGCATTTATCAATCGCAAAAACTTTAATGCAATCAACGTTCAGATCATATGTGATGCCAGGATGTTTGTTCTGAATACGGTAGCCTGGTGGCCAAGTGGGACGCGCGTCTCTATTTTTCTAAACTGCAGCATTGGAACAAGGCTACAGGAGGGTGCACTGCATGGCTGGAGTCATCTCCTCAGTGAGTTACGCTCTGGTACAATTATTATAATAGTTCTACATAGTTCTTTGGTGAAACGGTTGGATGTGATTCCTCTTGGTGACAAAGGTTATGCCCTGAACGAGTATATAACACCGGTTGCAAATCTCGGAACAAGCAGGAGCGCAGGTTCAAAAGTGCACACACACGAACCACAGTGGAGTGATGTATACAGGTGGCTCTGTCTTGGGGCTTGTGGGCTCTACGAAGGAGACAGGATCTGATTCTAAGCTTCTAATATAGTAAGTGCTATATTGGGTAAGAAAGCTACTTAAAAAAATACAACGTGGAATGATCATTTCAAATAAATGAATTATTTTCACTACACTTCAGGGCCCGTATTCATAAAGACTCTAAGAATCCTCTTAGAAAACTCCTAATTTAGCTTAAAAACTTTTACGTAGGAGTCTTAGCTTAAGATCGATTCCAGACCCATCTAAGAGCAACTCTGAGCAAGGAAAAGACAAAAACTCTTATCTTAGTGAGGAGGCGGGGCTGACCCCGTTGCTATGTATGACACAATCTTTTGAAGACTGTGATTGGTTGGTTGT
>JACXGM010005330.1:0-12104 GCA_016801145.1 Umbra pygmaea | reverse complement strand
AATCTACATTGTTGCATTTTCCCAGTTGCCAAATATCGTAATGTAGTGATTACTTTCATTTCTGACCGTTTTCTCCTCTACTGAAGGAACTCTTAAGCCTCTTAAAAGTCCTCGTCTGTACTCCTACCAATTTTGGACTTAGGACCTCTTTTAAGAGTTAAGATGCTTTCTGAATTACTTTTTTCTTTACTATGATTTTTTTTTAATTTTAAGAGTAAACGCCCACATTTCTAAGAATTTTCTTAGAATTTCCTCACTAGGAGCTACTCTTTGCATTAAGATTCTTTATGAATACGGGCCCAGGTTCTCGTTATTCGCTTTTAATGACTATAGCAGTAACCTCATTCAACACCGCATTTTCCTTTAACAATCGACGCCTGATTTTAAGCTTCCAAATAAAACCAAGCGGTTGGCCTGCACCTGAGACCTGAGCATCTTTATTTTATCTCAGAATAGATCATTTTCTTTGCCGGATTTCGCTTATCCATGTCGTAAATTCTAAGGGCGAGGCCTCTAAACCGTGCATATTTGTGGGTGTGATATTTCAATTACGATTGTTTACAACCGTCTGATTTATCAACAGCCGCTCATTCGTACGCTGGAATTGGAGTGATACGAATGTTTTGTAAATCACACGTGAGTCTCGTCATAAGATGATTTCTGCGCTCAGACCTACACGGGTTTCTACACACGTTTGATAAATGAGGGCCAGGCTGTGTATGCCAACACAGCCATTACTCAAATACATGCTACAAATACAGTATCTCACAAACAGGAGTAACGGTACACCCCTCACATGTTTATAAATATTTAATTTTAACTTTAAATGTGACAACACTGAAGAAATCACACTTTGCTACAATGTAAAATAGTGAGTGTACAGCTCGTATAACAGTGTAAATTTGCTGTCCCCTCAAAATGACTGTTATTAAGGTCTAAACCGCTGGCAACAAAAGTGACTACACCCCTAAGTGAAAATGTCCAAATTGGGCCCAAAGTGTCAATTTGTGGCCACCATTATTTTCCAGCACTGCCTTAAACCTCTCGGGCATGGAGTTCACCATAGCAGAGCCATAGAGAGAAGAGTTGCGACACTCGTTGATTACCGGAACTATTCGAGGCTGCAAACCCGGGAAGTGGCCGGCAAAAGCATACAACAGAGTCCAATCGGAGTGTTGCCACTCTGTTCTCAATCACTCTGCACCAGAGCTTCACAGGTTGCCACTAAAGTCCTCTTCCACTCCTCCATGACGACATCACGGAGCTGGTGGATGTAATAGTCCTTGTAGGGCTGCACAATTGATCAAATTTTAATTCCACGATTTTGGATTCCCACGATCAAATTTGTGTGATCAAGTGATATTGAATCCAAGTACCATTGGAAAGAGGAAGTTCTGACGAAAAGAATGAGTGGTAGATCATCCCTGAGGGTTAAAGAATGAGTGGTAGATCATCCCTGAGGGTTAAAGAATGAGTGGTAGATCATCCCTGAGGGTTAAAGAATGAGTGGTAGATCATCCCTGAGGGTTAAAGAATGAGTGGTAGATCATCCCTGAGGGTTAAAGAATGAGTGGTAGATCATCCCTGAGGGTTAAAAAATTAGTGGTAGATCATCCCTGAGGGTTAAAGAATGAGTGGTAGATCATCCCTGAGGGTTAATCCGCGCCGGAGCTATGGCGCCTCAACATTGGTCATGTTTTTAGACAATCTTTTTTTTACTAAACACATTACAGACAGAAAGTACGACGCGAAAATGATAAAATAACTCTGCAATGATGTAGGACATCATCCTGCACAAACAACACCAACAATTTCTGGAAGTGAAAAATAGCTGGGATTTCAAAAACGTATAGAAATTTAGTGAGAAATGGGTGCAGCATTTTGATGTCGACTTGTTTGTATGGCCCCCAAACATTGCACACTGGTCCAGGAGCTTGGGGGCTTGACAATATGCATTGAAAAGCTTTACTCATCATGGTTTACATGCTTTAACACATAAAAAACAACAGAACATACATTCTTCCATTTTTATTTATTCTTTAATGAGATGCACTGAATTTTGCTGAATAAGAGGAACCATTTTATTTTGATGAACATATTGTACATTAGCAGGACCATATGGATGTGAAAGCAGTTATAATTAGCCTAAGTGACAGTAAAATTTGTTTTGGTTAAAAACAAATAATCATGATAATTAATCGTGATCTCAATATTGATCAAAGTAATGGTGATTATCATTTTGGCCATAATCGTGCAGCCCTAAGTCCTTGCGCTCATCCACCTTCTGTTTGAGGATGCCCCACAGATGCTAAATAGGGTTTAGGTCTGGAGACATGCTTGGCCTGTCCAACTCCTTTACTCTCAGCTTCTTTAGTAAGGCAGTGGTCATCTTGGGGTTGTGTTTGGGGTCATTATGTTGGAATACTTCCCTGCGGACCAATCTTTGAAGGGGTGGGGATCTTGCTCTGCTTCGGTATGTCACAGTACATGTTGGCATTCTTGGTTTCCTCAATGAACTGTAGCTCCCCAGTGCCGGCAGCACTCATGCAGGCCCAGACCATGACACTCCCACCACCATGCTTGAATGTAGGCAAGACACACTTGTCTTTGTACTCATCACCTCATTGCCACCACACATGCTTGACACCATCTGAACCAAATAAGTTTATCTTGAGTCCAGTAATTCATGTCCTTTTCCAGCTTCTCTTCAGCAAACTGTTTGTTCTTGTGCATCACCTTTAAAAGAGGATTCCTTCTGGGACAACAGCCATGCAGACCAATTTGATGCAGTGTGGGGCATATGGTCTGAGCACTGACAGGCTGACCACCCCCCCGCACCCCTTCAACCTCTGTAGCAATGATGGAAGCACTCATACATCTATTTCCCAAAGACCACCTCTGGATGACACTGAGCATGTGCATTCAACTTCTATGGTCGACCATGGCGAGGCCTGTTCTAAGTGGAACCTGTCATGTTAAACCACTGTATGGTCTTGGCCACCGTGCTATAGCTCAGTTTCAGGGTCTTGGCAAGCTTCTTACAGCCTAGGCCATCTTTATGTAGAGCAACAATTATTTTTTCAGATCCTCAGAGAGTTCTTTGCCATGAGGTGCCATGTTGAACTTCCAGTGACCAGTATGAGGGAGTGTGATAGCGATAACACCACATTTAACACACCTGCCCCCCATTCACACCTTAGACCTTGTAAAACTGACAAGTCACATGACACCAGGGAGGGAAAATAGGTAATTGAGAAAATTTGGACCTTTATGACTAACGAGTGTACTCACTTTTGTTGCCACCAGTTTAGACCTTAATGGCTGTGTGTTGCGTTATTTTGAGGGGACAGCAAATTTACACTGTAACAACCTGTATACTCACTAATTAACATTGTAGCAAAGTGTCATTTCTTCAACGTTGTCACATGAAAAGTTATAATACAATATATACAAAAATGTGAGATACTGTACATAACTACAAGCAACAACTTTCAAAAATGGACAGAAGTGACTACAAGTCCAGAGTCATTTCCACCAATTCATTACAGAGGAATGCTAACGGCTAGCTGGAGACAGCGTGAATAATAGCATTAGCATTACATCCCACAACATTTACAGTACCTCATCATTTTCATCAAACAGTGGCTGCAAATAAGCAAAAACACTGTCATTACATGGTAGGGTTTCATGAAACGCTACCCGCATTCTGTAGCCAACATAGATTTACGAGACATCTTGCTGTTATGTACAATCTGATATCAACCACTCTCCAATGCTTCATGCCACAAGACCATTAATTCACAAGCTTGATGGTAGTAATGTTTTAGTTGTAGCAAATACACAGTGCTCAAAAAAATTAAGGGAACACTCAAATCACATGTCAGGTCTTGATGTACAAAGCATATTAAAGATAAGTCTTTCCTGTTTTTGTGTAACAATGGAAATCACAGGCTGTTCCAACTTGCGTGAATATCAACACGGCAACTCAATGTGATGTGTCCTGGGGGATCTCCTCCCAGACCTGGATTAGGGTATCAGTGAACTCCTGGATAGTCTGTGGCTCTACTTGGCAGCATTAGATGCACCAATTCATAACCTCCCAGAGGTTCTCAATTGGATTCAAGTCTGGGGAACGAGAGGGTCAGTCGATGGCATCAATGCCTTCGTCATCTAAGAACTGCCTAAATACTCTGGCCATATGAGACAGGGCATTTTCCTGTACCAGGAAGAACCCAGGGCCCACTGTACCAGTGAACCGTTGACAGTACCTTTGGCTAGCACGTGGAGGTCTGTGCGACCCTCCAAGTATATGCCTCCGCAGACCATCACTGACCCACCGCCAAACCAGTCCCTCTTTCACATCTGTCACATGTGCTCAGTGTGAACCTACTCTCATCTGTGAGAACAGGGCGCCAATGGCAAAACTACCAATTCTAGTGTTCTGGCGAATGCCAATCGAGCTGCACTGTGCTGCGCAGTAGTATGCACTAGTATGTACATAGTATGTACATGCACACCAGTAGTCTGCTGGAGGTCATTTTGTAGGGCTCTAACAGTGCTCCTCCTGTTCCTCCTTGCAGAAAGGATTAGATGCCAGTCCTGCCGCTGGGTTGATGCCCTTCTAGAGTCATGTCCAGGTCTGCTTGTGTAACGGACGTCTCCTAGTATCTCTTCCAAGCACTCGAGACTGGGAGACACAGCAAATATTCTTGCGATGGCACGTTTGGATACGTCATCTTGGAGGAGCTGGACTACCAGTGCAACCTGAATAGGCTGTAGGTACCACTTCATGCTACCAGTAGTGACAAGGACACTAGCAAAACTGAAGAAGAATCGGACAGGAAGGATAAGGAGAAATTGTCTGTGGTCACCACCTGCAAAACCATTCCCTTTTTGGGGGTTGTCTTGCTGTTGCCTCTCCAGTGCACCTGTGGTCAATGTAATTTGCGCCAAAACAGGTGACATTGATTCACAATCACGTATGCTTCCTAACTGGACAGATTAATATCCCTGAAGTTTAATTTCTTTGATGATTGCATGTTCCTTTCATTTGTTTGAGCAGTGTGTTCCATTCAACTCCGTTAGCGGGATGAGGTGACACTAATTTTCATGTAGAAAACTCTCCCCCAAAGAAATGTCCAAAGATGGATTACCTCATTACATTCATCTGACTGATGTGGGGTAAGAGCACAGAACATCAGTGACAGGGCAGTTTTTAAATAGATGGGAATGTATTACAATTTAAAGATTAAATAAACGTGGGTCATCCGGTGTTCCTTTAGATTTGAAAGACTGTTTAATGGACAAAGAAAGAATCACTCCTCCAGCTTTGCTACAAATGTATATTATGAAAGAAAAAATGTTTAATGCTTACCTGAGCATGGAACTGGCTGTCCTGGTGTAGGAACTCGATCACAACTTTATTCCCCACAGCCTGAGCCTAAGATAGAGACAGAAATGATCAGTCCTCCACAACTAGTTTCGTTCACCTTTACCCAGCGCAGCCGCTACCGTCCGGTTTACCCAACACAGCTTCTCCTACCTGGTTTACCCAGCAGAGCATCTATCATGTTTACCCTAGACCTAATTCTAATGTTTCTGATATCATGTTGATCTTTGGAACCTGCTTCAGGAACACATGACCTGATGACTCCTTCCTGTGTCTGTCCTGTGCCCACCTTGCTGTGCTGGTGCCCACATCACTGATGTTGGTGTTTACGTTTTCTGCCTAGTGACTACAGCTGTACGTCTCCAGAGCACATCCCGCTCTCCTTGCCCAAGTCCTCTGAACTGTGTTGATGCTACTCCTGGACCATGGTCACAGCCCACCTATTTCTATATCCAATTTTGGACACTAATTGAACACTGATAAACAATGTGGCCTGAAGAGGACTAGCCACCCCCTTGAATGTGGCCACTCTCTAGGTTTCTTCCTCAGTTTCACCTACTATGGAGATTTTCCTAGCCACTGTTCGTCACTTGTTGTTGCTTGCTTTCTGGGGTTTTAGGTCATGTATCTGTCAAAACACTTGGTTACAATTGCTGTTGTAATAAGGGCTTTATTAAATGTATTTTATTGGTTTACCCAATACAGCCTCTACTATCATGTTGGTGAGTGGGACAGAGGTTCCTGGTCTCAAACACTCACCACCTCCATAGGCGTCTGTCCATCGTAGCCTGGAGTGTCCAGGTCTCCCCCAGCCAGGTGCCACATCTCCAGGCCCTCGATGTCTGCACTGGCTGCCAGACTTGAACACATACCACACCACAAAAGACATAATTACGAGGGCTCATATTCAAGGGCGTTAATTATCAAAGGCACTAAACAACCTGTTACAGTACATCTTAACACACTACTTGATTACTAATATGACTATGCTTGCTTTGTCCAAAAACAAAGGCCTTGTTTTTAATAACAGAGAGCGTCTCTCTTTTCTAAAAGTGAGGATATCACTTAGATCAGTTCAGGCGGTGACATCTGAATAATGCAAAGGTCCAAAGATATGTTGTCCGGGAGCATTCCGAGTGTTTACCCGAGACAACAGGGACAACTGGTCGTACCTGCATAAACTATGTAGGCCGGGGCGCCGGGTAATGCAGGTGGCAAGCCTCTGTGTCTCACCTGCACAGTTCTGAGCCAGCATCCTCCTGTTCTTCTCTGGAGAAGTGTGCACCGGTCTGCCTCAGCAACTTCACCACCTCTTTGTGTCTGGATGGACAGACATTCATACAAGTAATCTATAATGTACAGAAGTCAAGGAACACATGACTCATGCCAAGCCAGGTGAGCCCGTTTCTCAGTGCTCAGTTCAACTGTTCAAACCTTTAGATGAAACATGGCTGGGTGATGAATGTTGGTTTTATAATAACTCATTTTCATTCATCATTGCGATAAGGTTCTCAGAGAGAGTGGCAGGTTGTGACAGGTTGTGACAGTGTGACTGGCTGCTAAACGTGTAGAGACAAGCTCCAGACAACCGCACAGCTAACCTGTCACACTTGGAACCTGAAAACAAATTCTCAGTAGTTGCAAGAATACACAGCACAATAGTTTATGAAAAAAGGCACAGAACCATGTCGATACACTGTTGTCCTACCAGTATAGAACCACCGTTTTTTAACTATCTTTCCATTTTTATGCATTAGGTGACAGAGCGAAAACTAAAGAGGTCAGAGATTTAGCTTCAAGCAGTGGGCCGTACATCATGGTGGCCAAGCGTTCGATCCTAATCGCAGCATTGTTTTATTTGCCCGGATTGCAAATTAGTACAGAGCTGCCTGGGGTGGGGAATGATTTAGGTCGGGGTAGCGTACACTGCTACATAGCTCTCCAACAACTCATGTGCAGATCGGGCACCTGTTAGTATAACGGCGGGAGTGTAGTAGTTGGTGAATGTGTAATGCTTCCACACATGTACTGACTACAGGTTTCCGTGTTGAACAAGCAGTGTAATAACAATCGGACAACTCTGGGAAGTGTGCGCATGTGAGCGCCATCGACCACCACACATCTGCTGAGAAGTTAACGACAACGTAGGATCAGGGGGAATTGGACATGACTAATTTGGAAGGGAGACAAATTAATTAAACAAAAATGTCATGCTGCAGTGGTACATGTGCTCCAGCTGCAGTGGCACAGATCAATGTACAACCTCGGCCAGGGAACTAAATATTTTAAAGCCAGTGACCAGATCCAGGGACATTGATAGGATTTAAAGAATTAATTTTAGATACGGTGCGGCCATAGAGACAGTGGCAAGCGAAGGCTAATGTATTTCCAGTTCTTTTGTTCCAGAAAAAGTCTCTGTCATCCATGAAATGACGGACAGGCAGGTAAGACAGGTTCAACAAAACCTTAACTCTCCTCCTTTTAACTCCTTATATGGTCATCAGGACAGAGATTGCCTAGGTTAGAAAGTTTAAATGAATTAATATAAAATCATTAAATAGGGTTATTTATGTGATGTAACTCATGCAAATTATATTTAATTATGATTATATTGCATCATCACAGAGACTTGCAACAAGAGTTTCTGACAGTGTTTGAGCCTGAATGGAACTTGGCTATTTAGCACACTGATGTCAGAGGTTAATGATTTCACCAAGTTGAATATCCCGCTCTGGAACCCTCTGCCCTTCAGTGGCAGGACAACCCAGGCCTGTCTGTGCCTGCCCTGCTAACAGCTACCTCTCAGCAACACACACGTCCCCTCAGGCCCTCACAGCATGATACTAAAGACTGCAGCCTTTAAAGTCTTACCATCCCCCAAGCTACATTCTGAGAACACAGCAAAGTCAATGAAATATTAAAAAAACATGAATTGTGTTTTGAAATAAAATATTATATAAAAAGTATTGGGGGAGAAAAAAAACAACACTTCCGCTATTGTTGGCAGATGACAATTAACCCAATTAGCAGCCAATTATTGTGGTGGCCTATAAACTCCTTTAGATCTCCTGCTTGACGTTCAAAGCCCATTGGAGAGCCCCAGAAGCAGTCTTCCCCTCGTGGACATAAGTCATTTAGCAGACCCAGACTTCCTGCCGCAGACGCTGTAATGAGCTGCAGTCTCTAAAGCCTGCTGTTTGTTCACCATTTCCTTAAAGACTCCAATGGAAACAAGGCAACTGTTAATAGCCAATGGGGGGGATTTCAAATGCCCCACTTAATTCCTTGTGAATTCTATCATTACTTTGCGATGCGAACGCCCGTCCCTGGGCAGACCACGGCTGTCAGTTACAACGGGCTACCGGGGGCCTGGATAATTAGGGATGGGTGAACGTCTGCTGGAGAGGCACAGCTGTTAAGGACATCGCACTTCATTACTGCCAACTCCAAATGACTGCCATGTTAGGTTAATCCTACCTGAAGCGCACAGCGTTGCGCAGAGGTGTGTTCCCATAGCGATCTTTAGCATAGACGGTCGCTCCCTGACCCAGTAGATACTGCACTACTTTCAGGTGGCCCTCACAAGCAGCGATGTGCAGAGGAGTACGTCCATCATAGTCGCCTAGACTGAGGTTACTGCCCTGAGGAGAACCAAGCAACATCAACATATTATGATGCCAGGGAAACAAGAAAAACACAGTGCTGCAGTGTACACACTTTAGCATGGTTGTCCCATTGATACTGTAGATCAATTCATTTAAAAAATAGCTGAACCATTCCTGCATTCCTGCTGAAATACTGTAAACACCATGTAATCATTCTTTTGTTAAAGGTCTGGTAAAATAGTGGCTATATCAAAATCAATCTTTACATCTAGCATCTAACACTCAAGTAACACTAGAGTTTCCAGTCAGGCATCTGCAGGTCTGTAACTATTTTTGGTATTTTCTGCACTGACTGGTTAAACAAATTCGCGTGAGACTGAGGAAACGCTGATTTATACATAGTAGACAACATGAGATTGGGTTCCAATACCCAGAGAACTAAGGAATAGTGAAGACTCCACCCTATGGACCAATAACCAATATTAACTACAATTTCATAATTCCTGTCGAAAAAAAATTGCCTAAAATTACTTCTGCTTAGAGAATGCAGTAGGCCAAGACAGAACACAATAACATAGTGTGTTAGCCTAAAATGTAGGCTATCCACATTTTTGTACAATGCTAATTCTCATGTCATAAAACCTCTGGCTGTTTACAATAAAGTTGTTTTTCAACTACTAGAATGTATAGATACTTTTTTAGGAGAAAAACATCAGTATTTTGGACAAATTATAAGCTTTGGGCCATGACACCATCTGTAATTTGCTTGTTTCATAACAGGTCGACCAACTATATTCAACAGATACTTCATAAAAGTTTAAATCAACGCCCTCAAGATATGCGTCTGAAAGTTCCTTTCATACCGCAGCATTCATTCTGTGTATTCTGCTGAAGGAACACTGGAATTGTGGCCTTCTCCCAACCAGGCTCGGTCCATCTGGGAACACGTTTGTTTAAAACAGTCCTACACTCCTTTAAAAACACTCGCTCCCAACATGTTTTTTCCCACCTCCTAACGAAAGGATATTGTTTCTAACACACATGGTTTAATGTTCCTCACCATTTCCTTTATAGCCTCCAAGGCCTCCAGGTCACCAATCTTAGAAGCAGCACAGGCTAAGGTTGGGGTCAGAGCATCCCGGACAGCTTCTAGCTCCTAGCAGATCATGAACAACACTGAATCAAATGAACGCCTTTTGAGGGACACTGAAAACAACACAATGAAGTTGCACCTCTCTACTGCTGGGTATGCAACGACCTGAAACCGTAGATGTCTTCAAGTGGATCTCGTTAAAAAGGGCAAAGATTATAGTTTACAGTGCTGTGCAAATTCTATTTAACTAGAAGTATTTTTATAGACGTGAACAAGGTTACCGTAGGAAACAATGAGTACGGCACCCCGTCAGTCCACAGTAGCTCACCTCCTTGCAGCTGATGCTCAGAGACTTGGCGATGACCTGGATGAAGCGACTGTCACTTAGAGTGAGCTTGGCCCCCTGTAGGTCAGCAATCATCTCCCCCCGGAGGTTCTGACTCAACATCTGGACAGGTACAACAGAGACCCCAGAAAAGAATAATGCAGCACACAGTTCAATACAGGCACAGACAAACCCGTCAACACCATCATCTATTCCATTACAATGTGACATTTGCTTCTTCAGTGCATGCAGAAAGTATTCACAGCACTTCACTTTTTCCACATTTTGTTATAATAATAATAATAATAATAAACTTTATTTATATAGCACCTTTCATACAAGGAATGCAGCTTAAAGTGCTGTACATCTATAAAAGTCAAATAAAATGGAAGAAATTTGCAATAAAAACATTTACATCAATACAACAAAGAAATGTAAATAATTAAATTTAAAACATAAAAAGCATAGAGCACATTTGCAGGCAATGAAATAGAAATATGAAATGTAAAGGAACATATTAAAAGAGGGAAGGCATAAAAAGCATTTGAGTGCTGACTTTTTTGGTATTGTGTTCCACAGTTTTGGAGCATACTTCAAAAAGGCAGCATCTCCAATTTTTCCGTTAGTGGAATTTTGTACCATTAGAATGTTAGCTGTGGAAGATCTGACTGCCCTTTGGGGAACATAGGATTTTAGAGAGTCTGTAAAATAGGCTGGTCCTGAGCCATTTAGAGTTTTATGAACAAGCAGGAGGAACTTAATTATTAGTCATGTTACACCCTTATTCCGAAATTGATTCAATTCATTATTTTCTTTAAAATTCTAAAAACAATACCCCATAATGACAATGTGAAAGAAGTGTGTTTGAAATCTTCGCAAATTGCATTAAAAACAAAAAACAAAAGTCATAAGGGTGTAACATAACAAAATGCGGAAAAAGCGAAGCTCTGAATACTTTCCGGATGCACTGTAGTGAAGTATTCAAAGTATTTGTAAGGTTTGGCTCTGTATTCCAGCCACGAGAATTAATAATATGGGCTTAATGTGAAGACTGACAGACTTAATATGGAGTATTTTAAGATTCTGTACAAAACGTAATTGTTAATGGGTAATCTGATGTATCCATATGATCTGAAATTAACTGAGAAATTAACAGACTGCAGTTCAATCCACCAGTCAGTGTATCATTTAAATTCCAAAGTGCTGGGAAAAAAAGCAAAAAAACTGTTTACTTGAGGTCTAACACCAGTTTGATTCTTTCAGCCTCGACTTGAGGTTTGCTTGAAGCATTATTCTCCCAGGAGCATAACGAGGTAATGTCAGTGGTTAGACGGAGACTCCTACCTTCCTTTTAGCCTCTATGTTGAGCTCCTTCCTGGCCAGCACGTAGGACAGCTTACACAGAGCAGCTTCAGGAGTCATGTCACAGCCTGCCACCAGTCCAGCATCGCTCAGTGCCTAAGGGGAAGACACATTACCACCCACCTCCCCTCTACAGTGTTGAGGTCTTACATCTCATCTCCTCTCTCTACAGTGTCGAGGTCTTACATCTCATCTCCTCTCTCTACAGTGTCGAGGTCTTACATCTCATCTCCTCTCTCTACAGTGTCGAGGTCTTACATCTCATCTCCTCTCTCTACAGTGTCGAGGTCTTACATCTCATCTCCTCTCTCTACAGTGTCGAGGTCTTAC
>JACXGM010005329.1:0-35387 GCA_016801145.1 Umbra pygmaea | reverse complement strand
TACATCAATAAGCTAGCATTAGCTGTATGGTTTTTATATCGACGCCGATGAAATCAAACAGAATAGTTTAACAATGATTTTTGAAATTGCTCTAAAATGTTCCCTTTTGCCGTGACATTGTGTAACGCAATGCCGTGACCCGGATTCGAACCGGGGTTGCTGCGGCCACAACGCAGAGTACTAACCACTATACGATCACTGCGAGATACAGGGGTTTGTGTTTGGTGGTCTGGGCAAATTAAATGTGAATCAAACGAAAGTAGACATATTCGTTGTGACTGATGGTCCAAGCTAGATTGCTAGCTTCAATTTTGCCACATAAGCTAATACACTAAAACGGCTGCATGTGCAAAGCATCCAGAAGATATCTGATGTACATTTGTGTCCTGTTTTCAGATGTGAACATGCTTGAAATGTAAAAGTAGCAACCGTACTTTTCCAATGGGTTTTAAGAATATCCTGTCCAGACATTTATGGGTACCTCATTGCATATCTTAATGCCATCACTCATGACATTTAAAAGGCACTGCTGAGATTTGAACTCAGGATCTCCTGTTTACTACACAGGCGCCTGTGTTAGAATCACATATGGAGAGACTCAAAAGTCTCCAATGTCCAATTCAAACAATGTATTTTATTGAAACAGTTAAATGCATCAATTTGGAATAAAAGAAGAATTCACCAAAACGTACCAAAATGTTGCTTTTGTCAACTTAGAGAATAATGAAGACAGCATTGACTGAGCAAAAAGGTAATTTACATCAATAAGCTAGCATTATCTGTATGGTTTTTATATCGACGCCGATGAAATCAAACAGAATAGATCAACAATGATTTTTGAAATTGCTCTAAAATGTTCCCTTTTGCCGTGACATTGTGTAACGCAATGCCGTGACCCGGATTCGAACCGGGGTTGCTGCGGCCACAACGCAGAGTTTCAATAAAATACATTGTTTAAATTTGACATTGGAGCCTTTTGATTCCCTCCATATGTGATTCAAACACAGGCGCTGTGGCTTAGTTGGTTAAAGCGCCTGTCTAGTAAACAGGAGATCCTGAGTTCAAATATCAGCAGTGCCTTTTAAATGTCATGAGTGAAGGAATTAAGATATGCAATGAGGTACCCATAAATGTCTGGACAGTATATTTTCAAAACCCATTGGAATCTTGCTTTCTGATGTCACTGCTCCCCTCTCTTAGCCACACACTCTCATCAGCAGTAACTTGATCCAGCTGTGCCTAGTTGTGTTGCTTATATAGCTACAGCAGTTGAGGAGGGTGTTTGTTCCTGTTTCTCCATGTTAGAACTGTTATGTAGACTATTGAATTTGTAAAATTTTACATGTAGACCTGTACCCGTTATGTAGACTGCAATGTGGATTCCTGTCATAAATGCGGTGCTGAGTACTAGGTCATTTCATCCATTTGTGTAGTGATCGTAAAATGTAAGTGTCCAGAACAGACCAGGACGAGAGGCCTGGGTGTTAGTTGTAGGCAACACTCTAAGCTCTGACCGGTTATGATTCTTTTTTGGGCCAGCACAATCTCTGGGGCATATTTTGTAGACCCTTCCGTCCTCATCCATGTTTTTTACAACCACATAGACAGCTGGGTCCCACGCATCTTGAATGTTATGACGACCTGTATGGTGAATTTTCCTATAGACAAGGGTACCTGTGGCAAGCACAGTTGTTTCTGTTGGCTGGTAGTGTCTTTTTTTCCGTTGCCCGCTGAACCTGCTCCTTCACACGAAGATAGACTGAACTCAGACGATTTGTGTGTTCATCCATCCATTCATTTCCTGAACTATGCCTAGGTTCTTCCTCTGATGAACCCAACAAGAAGTCTACTGGTAGTTGAGCCTTTTGACCAAACATGAGTTCATAAGGTGAATAACCAGTAGATTGGTATTCCATTGTGTTGTAAGCATAGAGCACCTGAGGTAAGCCATTTTCTTTTCTTCTCCTTTGGGAGTGTTCGCAACAACTCATGTAATGTCCGGTTAAACCATTCACATTGGCCATTGCCCTCTGAGTGGTACGGGGTGGATCTGCTCTTTTCAACTCCATACAGATGGCAATGTCTTTTCATGAGGTCCCCTTCAAAACTTTTCCCTTGATTGCTGTGAATTCATTTTGGTACCCTATAGATGTAAAACCACTTCTCTGTCAGCACAGGAGCCACTGTGCTCGCACGCTGGTCTGGTGTCGGGTATGCCTGGGAAAATGTAGAAAAACACATCTGTAACCACCAGTACATTTACCCATCCATCACTGGCTTTATCCAAGATGGTGAAATCAATGGCAATGACTTCCAAAGGTTTAGCAGCCACCAGACCCCCCTGAAAGTACGTACTTTTGGTTGTACTGCTTTCGCTAGTGTGCAGCGATTGTACTCCCGACAATATTGTTCAATGTTGTTCCCCATGAATGGCCAAAAACACCTCTGCCTCACAAGACTCTTGGTACATTCGATGCCTTGATGCCCATGGTCATCATGGAGGTTTTGAAGGACCTCTGACTATAAGCACTGAGGCAACAACAACTGAAACAAGACTTGTCCTTCCCCCGGTATCTGGATTTGATGAAACAGGATACCATCCTTTGATGTTATTCTGGCCCACTGTTGCACCAACTTCTTTACACCTTTGCAAGCACTTTCCATTTCCTGTTTCACTGGGGGTTTTCCTATTCTCCATTATGGTAAAAATGTGCCAATCACTGGACCTGTGGCCTGTAAAGCCAATAAGTCAGCTCTTGGTCTTGATGGAAATGTAGCTATAGTTTGGCAGGCGGCCACAAGAGCCTTGGTCACTTTAGGTGTACTTTCAGTTTGTTTGTGGACTTCCTGTGGTACTTTCATGCCAGGGAATAGAAAGGATGTACTCTGGGAGGGAAACTGGCGTGACAAAGCATCTGCATATCCTGGTCAATATTTGATTTCAAAGTCGAAGTCTGTCAACTCTGAGGCCCACCATTGCTCCACCGCTCCAGTTTTGCTGACTGTAGATAGCTGAGGGGATTGTTGTCTGTGAACACCATAAATGTATTCCCCAGCAGGTACTCAATTTTGTTTAATTTTCAATTCATTTCAATGCCAGAAATTCTAGCTTTCTGGAACTATAGTTGGACATATTTCTTTTCTGTCAGTCTGAGGCCTCTGCTGGCAAAAGCTATCGGGCGAAGTTTTCCACCTTGATCTTGGGACAACATAGTTCCCAGTCCAGCATAACTGGCATCTATTTCAAGGACAAAGAATTAGGTGAAATCAGCATATCCCAGAACCGGTGCACGAACAAGCAACCTCTTGAGTGTTTGGAAAGCGTGCTCACAATCATCGCTCCAACTATCGCCAATGACACTTTTCCCTGGGGCCTTGTGCTTCTTCTTAGTGCGCCCCATTTCACTCACCAGCCGGTGGAGTGGAGCAGCGTACTTTACAAAACCCTCCACAAAGCAACGATAGTAATAGGCGAACACCAGAAATTATTGTATCTTTTTGCAAGTGGTAGGTTGTGCCCATTTGGTTACTGCACTGATCTTTGAAGGGTCAGTGGAGACACCAGACGCTGAGATTACATGGCCCAAGTAACTGACCTCATATATATATATATATATATATTGGTGTAGGCTGCTAGTATTCTGGTGATGTCGACGTCTGAACACGACAGGGGGAGGGGGTTGATGCGAAAATGTTAGTGGGAAATCTGACAAGTCTAAAACAAAATGTCCCTCCAAGTGGGAGGGGAGAAAAATGGGAAAGTAAAAAAAATACAAATAAAACCTGGCAACAATCACAGTACATATACTACAGAGGGCACACCCGGGGGGAATTCAGTAGGATTGTAGATTTCTAGAGTTTTAAAATGGTGACAATAATTTGTGTTCTTATGATCAACTGTGTGTTAGTTTAGATTCACATGAGATAAAAAAAAGCTCCAGTCTGGTTTAGATCCTATCATCATACTGAGACTGCACTTGTGAAGGTGATAATTGACCTCCAAGTATCCAAACAAGGCTTGGTTTCTGTTCTTGTGCTTCTTGAACTTTGATACCATTGACCACAACATTCTTCTGGATAGATTGGAAACCTATATCGGGCTACGTGGACATGTTCTGGCATGGTTCAGATCCTATATATCGGAAAGATATCAGTTTGTATCTGTGGATGTTCTGTCCTCCAAAACATCTATGCTTTGGTGTTTGTAAGTGATAATTAAAATGCAGGAAAGGCTCTTGGTTGAAATAATGATTTCTGGAGTCAGGTAGGGGGTTGATCATAGAATGTTAAATAAAGTACTTCTTGTCCCGGAACAGGGAATCTCAGCGCTGAGGTAACAAAGATGTGTTTTAAAGCATGCTCCGAATAACAATATAAGCTACCTTATATAGCCTTGGGTACTGTTCATCTAGCACCTTCGAGAAGAGCCTTATCTCTTCAGACCCGTCTCACATGAGTAGATCACCAGGTCTCCTTAAAACATTAGGTCATCTTCTAGAATCTTATCAGATGGACTTGGCTAGCTGTTGTTCCCAAATTCACTCAGGGAAAAGGCCTATGGTCATCTATACAATACAAGATCCACACAAAGCCTTCCTGAGTCATTGAGCGGCCTTGAATCTCTTCCTCCCAGAGAGAGAAGAAAAGCCCCTGTCTACACTCAGATAACCTAACAGGTCTCAGAATTGTCTAACAGGCTTTGAAATCTTAAGTGCATAACACTCATCTAGTTATACCATTCTAAATTGTTTAAACTGTATTTAAGATGCTCATATAGAATTTCTTTCCTCAACATGTTCCTCAAGGTTCTGTTTTGGGACCGCTAAGGATCTCGCTATATACAGTGGGTACGGAAAGTATTCAGACCCCTTTTAAATTTTCACTTTTTGTTTCATTGCAGCCATTTGAAAAAATCAAAAAAGTTTTATTTATTTCAATAGTAAAATTAGGTTTATTGGATAAACTGAAAATGTGCAATATGCATCAAAACAAAATTAGACAGGTGCATAGATTTGGGCACCCCAACAGGAATATTACATCAATATTTAGTTGAGACTCCTTTAGCAGAAATAACAGCCTTTACACACTTCCTATAGCCTGTAATGAGTGTCTGGATTCTGGATGAAGGTATTGTGGACCACTCCTCCTTGCAAAATATCTCCAGTTCAGTTAGGTTTGATGGTTGCCGAAGCATGGACAGCCCACTTCAAATCATCCCACAGATTTTCAATGATATTCAGGTCTGGGGACTGGGATGGCCATTTCAGAACATTGTACTAGTAGATTTTGAGCAGTATTTTGGTTTGTTGTCTTGTTGAAATATCGAGACCCAGCGTAACTTTGTGCCTGATTACTCTACATTATTCTCAAGTATCTGTTCCAATTAATTAGTGCTAGGTAGTTACAGGTATTCAAATCAACAAAATGACAAGGGTGCCCAAATTTATGGACCTGTCTAATTTTGTTTTGATGCATATTGCACATTTTCTGTTAATCCAATGAACCTCATTTCACTACTGAAATATTACTGTGTCTTTTAGTTATTTGATATCTGAAAATGAAATATGCTGATCCAAACACCCAATTATTTACAAATTAAAATTATGGAAATTGTCAGGGGTGCCTAAACGTTTGCATACAACTCTAGATGGTTCGATTACATCATGGGACTGATCACTTTTCCAACTCTGTTATTCTAATTCATTTTTTTACTATTTTCAACTGTTGCCTTTGCAAAATGTGTAAATAAAGCTGGAATAAAAAATATATTTTAATGGGTTTTGATGTCAGGCTATAAGACAAAAAAGTTTTCAAAAGGTTATTATGATTTTCTATAAATCATGTACACATCCTATTATTTTCTTTAATAATGGACATGTGCAATTTCAGGTGTGTAGATATTTTTATTTATATATTATTAATATAGTGATATATGATACTATACACTCACCTAAAGGATTATTAGGAACAGCCGTTCAATTTCTCCTTAATGCAATGATCTACTCAACCGATCACATGGCAGTTGCTTCAATGCATTTAGGGGTGTGGTCGTGGTCAAGAAAATCTCCTGAACTCCAAACTGAATGTCAGAATGGGAAACAAAGGTGATTTAAGCAATTTTGCGCATGGCATGGCTGTTGGTGCCAAAAAGGCCGGTCTGAGTATTTCACAATCTGCTCAGTTACTAGGATTTTCACGCACAACCATTTCTAGGGTTTACAAAGAATGGTGTGAAAAGGGAAAAACATCCAGTATGCAGCAGTCCTGTGGGCGAAAATGCCTTGTTGATGCTAGAGGTCAGAGGAGAATGGGCCGACTGCTTCAAGCTTATATAAGGGCAACTTTGACTGAAATAACCACTCATTACAACTGAGGTATGCAGCAAAGCATTTGTGAAGCCACAACACGCACAACCTTAAGGCGGATGGGCTACAACAGCAGAAGACCCCACCAGGTACCACTTATCTCCACTACAAATAGGAAGAAGAGGCTACAATTTGGGGGGATGTTTTCTTAGCACACTTTAGGCCCCTTAGTGCCAATTGGGCATCGTTTAAATGCCACGGCCTACCTGAGCATTGTTTCTGACCATGTCCATCCCTTTATGGCCACCATGTAACCATCCTCTGATGGCTACTTCCAGCAGGATAATGCACCATGTCACAAAGCTCGAATAATTTCAAATTGGTTTATTGAACATGACAATGAGTTCACTGTACTAAAATGGCCCCCACAGTCACCAAATCTCAACCCAATAGAGCATCTTTGGGATGTGGTGGAATGGTAGCTTCGTGCCCTGGATGTGCATCCCACAAATCTCCATCAACTGCAAGATGCTATCCTACCAATATGGGCCAACATTCCTAAAGAATGCTTTCAGCACCTTGTTGAATCAATGCCACGTAGAATTAAGGCAGTTCTGAAGGCGAAAGGGGGTCAAACACAGTATTAGTATGGTGTTCCTAATAATCCTTTAGGTGAGTGTATGTCTGCTTGTATTTATATCCCAGTGAAACAGAATGCACTTTATGACGATTTAGGAGGTCCTAATATCTCACAGGAACTTCAAAATAATGTAATAATGAGAAAAAACTCCTATTAGATTTGGTTCAGAAGTATATCTAATCATGACACATTTTTAAGAAAAAATATTTATGTTTATTAAGAATTTGTTATTTCTTTCAATAATTTTACAACAATTAAAGGCTACATTTATACACTTACATTTGTAAAATCAAGTTGATAAACAACAGTTACCATAGTATAGTAATGCATTTTATGGGCATTGTGTAATTCTCCATGGACATGCAGTACCAGTACATATGCAGGTGGATTTATCCAACAGTAGTTAACTAAGCAACTTTACCTTTTCATTCAACACGAAGATCCTGTTGGTTCATCTGACAGTGAAATTCTATTTCAATTCAATCTTACCAATAAAAAATACTAAAGCAAATCAAAAACAACCTGATGGTTCATATCAAACTCCCATTTCTTTTATCAAGTGATGTGAAACTTCCAACAAATGTAAAAAAAAAAGACTCAGAAAAACACTTGGGAGACAAAAGCATAGTGAATTTGTAGACCTGCCAAATGGATAAAGTCTGAAAACAACAATAACAATTTAAAAATAATACTTCAAAAATGTATTATACTGTAGAAGGTAGAATAATCTATGTTTAACATATACAATCTGGAAAAGCATAATGTGCTTACGGCTCAGACTTTTCAGAATTTTCATTGTAACATTTCTCATGTAAACCTAAAATGACGAAAACATCCGTATTTTTCAGTGCAGGCTAAGCCGTAAGACAATTTTAAGTAAAATTGAGGTATTGAATGGATTAGTTAACTTAGCAAAATCAATATAATGAGATTCAGGTAGGATCTATTTTCAAATGTAATAAAACAGTTACCATATAAACAAAATATTTTTTTCAAATACGGTATATGCTTCCATAAATAAAGTCTTCTTAAAGACTTTATTTTTATTCAGGAAGATGTTGTTGAGATTTCCTAACATCTGAAAAAAGTCAACATCATGGAGGCTAAAGTGGCATGTCCCTCCCAATTCTTTACAATTTCTGAAATGAGAAGGACAAAAATTAAAAAAGCATGTAAAATATATCATATTTAGACATCTCCATTTCAGTTAACTGGTTTCATGGAAGATTGATTAGATGACTTGATGGATCACTTGCCTCTTAACCAGCTGTGGAAAAAAGAGAAACAAACATTAAAAAACAATGCCAGAAGGCCGAGCAGTGTTATGAATACCAAAAGCTGTGGGACCTACCTGTTCTCGATAACACACAGATCTTCTTGCATTCAGCTTCTGTCTCAAAGCGGTTCGCATTTCCTTCACAGCCTCCATACCAGAACTGTGCACATGAATTTGCATGTTTGTCATAATACCAGTGGACATTATAGTCTCGACAGTTGCCTTGATCCAATGCCAGGTTACAGCGGGGATTGAGCGGGATGGACTCTGACAGAGCAACAAAGAAGATTTATTTGTTACAGGTTGTTGAAAAAGTTGCAAAAACACATTTGAATGTTGACTTCCAAGTCAGAACAAACCCAGCTTCTTTATTGAATACATAAGGCTTGAATATTTGTAATCCATTTGTGATCTATGTGAGAGGTCCTAACCTTGGGGAAAAATAGTATTAGGAATAGGATTTGATACAGGACGATTTCGGCTGGACGATGAAGCAGAACCCGATGTTACTGATGAGGTTGATGATGATTGTGAAGATGAGACAGCGGTTTTGGAGTGGGGGCTTTCCCCTCCAGGTAGCATCGATACGGTTTTGTGGACTACAGCCAGAGTACCTGCTCTCACGTGGGTGTGTATGTTTAAATCTTCACCCTCCTCATCCTCCTCCACCTGGATGATGAAAAACACACATCAATAAGTCAACAATCGGTATCTCAACACATTTGCTGCTAAATTAGATTTAATTGACAATTTATATAATATTGTTTTATTAATGGTTACAAAGCTAAATGAATCCTGTATTATAGTGGTTCTCAAACTATGCTGGTATGTGTGTCACTGGTGGTACTTGGAGAACCCAGTGGTGGTACATTATGTGACTAGAATAAATTGTGTTTGATGATATATTGTACTGTAATGTTAATCAAAAATGTTGTGGCTGTACAGTCAATCTGAACCCATGTATTTACAGCGGCAATGCGGGCGTGAATAGGCTTCTTGGGTGCTTATACTGTTCTTGATATTTCATAAACAGTTTTATACAGTAATTGATCATTTATTGTGCACAATAGGTTGTGTTTGCAACCAAAATTCCTAAATTAAGTTGAACAAACTCAATACATGTTCACATATATTGTCATTTAAAGGATGCTGATGTTTTTTACAGTTTCTCTGAAGTAGCTTGTTGGTGGTACATTCACATGATAGCTTGAACAAAGGTGCTACTTGGTTTGAAAGTGTAACAAACACTGATCTATACAACCTAAGAGGCGTTACTCTGATACGGTCTGTGTTGACTGTATACCTGCACTGGAAGTGGTCCAGCATTGAGAGGCAGGGAAAAGTTATCTCCTCTAATCCTTCCATGAGTTTGGCTGCTGGTGTGTCTATTAGGATCCAGGCTTAAATCATTTTGGTTGACGTTAGCATTGCTGCTATCCACTTGTTCGTTATTCACATACATTTCCTGTCCATATTCGTTGTTCCCATAGCCATTGTTCCCATTGATTCCAAAGTTAGTAGCAATGCGATTTAACACCAATGCTCCATTCTCATCCTCACAGAACTGGCTTACAAGTTTTGACTCCAGAGCTGAAAGACAAAAAAATGGCATTTAAATTATATGATATAGGACGGAGGCTACTTTGACACTTGGAATTTCATATCTATTAGTTATTAATGTCATCTTACTTACAGTACAGGCACATATAAACAACATATTACACATTCAGTGCAAAATGGGAGGTTTAAAAAAATGTATTGTCTCACACTGCATCGTTAAGTGATGAATGCGTTATTCACCTGGTAGAGTATTGAAATCGTCGATCAGGTACATGTGCTCAATGTCAGGATCAGAGGCGATTAGGTTCAGCTCACGTAGGAACTCAGCCTGAGTTGGGTCTGAGGTGTTAACAATCCCCAGGGCATACATCTCAATGTTGGCAGCATGGGCCTCCCTTACAGCAATGTCCAGCTTCACAGGCTCTCGTTTGTCGGTCTGTCCATCTGTAATGACAATTGCCACTTTCTTGACCCCAGCACGGGCACTGTAGAAGGCCTCCTGGGTAGCCTTCCGTATTGCAGTGCCAGTGTATGTGCCCTCTCCCATGTAGGGCATTTTTCTGATGGCTTGCTTGACATCCTGCTTTGTCATGTAACGTGCCAGGTTGAACTCCAGATGGACATCTAGACTGTACAGGACCAGTCCAATTCTGGTGGCATTGCGCCCGACAGTTGTGCGGTCCACTAACGCTGTGACAAAGTCCTTGATGATTTCAAAGTTTTCTGGACCAACGCTCTCGGAGCTGTCGATGACGAACACCAGCTCCATTGGCATCTCCTTACACTTCACCCCACATCCTAAAAACATGAAAATGTTGAGATACACTTATCTATACACAGCAAAAAGTCCAGTGTTAAATCAACACCCTAAGTGTACTTCCGGTTTTACTCAAATTTGATCATTCGTACAGAGTCTTACCACAGATTTCCTTGATCAATTTAATGATGTCTTCTCTCTGCAAGTGATTGGAGAGGATAGCAGGTGTAATAATATTTAATATAATATGTATTTACCTTACAACGTCAGTCAATCTGATTAGGAGCTTTATTAACCTACTGTAAGCCCTTGGTCGCCCTTTATTCCTGGCTTACCCTAAGAAAAACACAGTTGATATTTCGCTGATCGATAACACATACGTACCATGACTGTGAAATGTTAGAGCAAGCGTTTAACTTTTCGCAAACTCACAGCGTCGCCAGGGACCCCAGGTTCTCCCATATCCCCCTGGACGCCCTTCAGTCCTCTTTCACCCTGCAAGCCACGGTCGCCCTGCAGTTCAGAGATGGGTGCAAAGGACAGGAGAAGAAGAGAACTCCCGTTACAGACGTGGTGACTGCATTCAGCAAAAGGACAGGGTAGTGATGAGGTCAAGCAGGCATGTCATTCACCTTAGTTCCTGGGAATCCTTCACCTGAGGGCCCCCTTGGCCCGGTCACACCCTGAGATCCCTGCTCCCCCTGAAAAAATGGCCCATAAATCCAAAACCAACAGATGGTCAGAAAGGCTAGATAAAACTGCTAAAGGCCATAGGTGTGGTTGAGGGCATAGGTCAAAAGGGGACTGTGTTAAACATACCTTGGGGCCCTGTAGACCTTCACCTGGGGGCCCTGACGGACCAGGCGGTCCTGGTCGTCCAGTGTTACCCTGTGAACCAATGACGCTAGTGTTAGGAGTAGAGGACAGACTGACCAAGTGAACTATCACTTCCATCACAGCTGAACTACCTGGTAAGGATATGTCAAATAAATAGACTGTAAATGGATTTTCTATCAATGTCAATGTGCTTTGTACCTGGGGTCCTTGTATACCCTCTCCTGTTGGGCCTGGTAAACCTGGCAATCCTCTGAAGCCAACGTCTCCCTGGGACAGATACAAGAACATTCATATACGACATACACCTTCACGTCACCACGCTTGTAACAATTGCACGAACAGTGGTTCGTAAACCTATCGCAGGGACCCCACAGCCGTTTCCCAATGTTGTTGTTGGCCTGAACTAGCTCACATGAATCAAGCAGCCAAGTGCCTGATTATAAGAGGATACATTGATTCAGGTGTGCTCTCTCTTTGATACATCAAAGGAGACATTTAAGAATGGCTGGCATAAAGGATTGTGGGATACATAGAGCAGGAAGTACCTTTGGTCCAGGGATGCCCACGCCCTCAGGGCCAGGTTCTCCTTGAAGACCTGGAAGACCTGGAGGACCCTGATAAAGGAACCAAATAAAACCTTATGAGACACGCAAATGTGTAATTAGGACACAGGGGTTCAAGAGTCAGTAGGATATTACTCACCGCTGGACCAGGGAACCCTTCACCTTTAAGTCCAAACTGACCTGGAGCGCCCGGAAGACCCCGGTCCCCCTAGTTACCACACGGTACAAACAATGAGCATGTACAGTCAACACCCCAGTCAATTCAGAAACGGGCCACTCTAATCACATTTTATTCCTTGTTGTAACAGTCACCTTTGGCCCCGGAAGTCCATAGCCAGTCTCTCCAATAGGCCCAGCACGACCAACAGGGCCTAGATCACCCTAAGACAAAAAGAGAGAAGGAACGCACAATGCTCTTTATCAGCCAGGGAATGATGACGCAATGGAGTGTCTGTTACACTGTTTCTTACTGCAAGAGGTCTGCAGAGTGTGTACGGTACCTGTCAAGACCTGCGTCGGGAAACCGGGTGTCAAGAGATGTGTTATTCTTACCTTAGGACCTGTAATGGCACGTCCCGGAAGTCCTGGCAAGCCTAGACGGCCCGGTGTACCAGGTTCCCCCTTAAAGAAAAATGGAAAAGAATGTCACTCAAACTCGAGGGGCACTCCCCCTTATTCGAACCAGAGGAGAAGCCAGTTGGATCGTGTTGTGACCTCTAGCTGTTGCATTGTGGTTACATCAATCACAGCAAATAAGAAACTCACTACAGTGAGTAGGGTTGGTTTGTAAATAGCATCCATAAACCTTAATGACTAATGTTTGCTCAAAGTAGAAAAATGCCCTGTAACGGTCAGAACGCGTTTGCTCTCAGACAGTGTTACTGTGTTCTCCTCACCTTTCCTCCCGAAGGTCCAGTCATGCCAGGAGGTCCATGTAACCCACGGATGCCCCTCTGACCCTGGTCGCCCTGGCAGGAGTACACAGAGGTTACACAACCTGCACTCTGTGCTTAATGGTCAGGGAGACAGATAAGTGAAGGCGGGATACCTACCTTCTCACCCTGGATGCCCACCCCTGCTGCCCCCTCAGGCCCTCTCTGACCAGGAACACCCGCCTCACCCTGCACAAGGTAGAGGAGACAAATCCATTTTACACTGGTTTGGTTATGGTATCAGGTATGTTGTGTGTTTAAGGATCTTGGGGGGTATTTATTATTATTATTTGCACAACAGTAGGAAGCAGAGGGAAACTGGCCTGTAGGGGGAGACAGAGAAGAAGGCCACATTAAAAAAGCGGGTACATAAAGCTGAAATAACACACCTTCTGTCCCGGAGCCCCGTCCTCTCCTGGGAGACCAGGGATGCCCCCAAGACCAGCTGAACCAGGCTCACCCTTGGGAAGAAACACGCAGCTTTTAAAATATATCACATTTGGCTTTTAATAGGCTTATATATATAAAAAATATATACTTCCCCCTATCTTCTTCCCACCCAATTTTTCATGTCAAATTACCCTTTAAATCTTGTCTGGTCAGCAACTCCGCTTAGGTGCGGGATTTTCAAAGACGGATCACATGCTTCCTCCAAGCATGTGTCACCAAGCTGTCTGATTCTTATCACACTGCTCATTTAAAATAGAAGTCTCTAGTAGGTACATATAGTGTATGGCCAAAAGTATGTGGACACCCCTACTTATGGTGGAGGAAGTATAATGACCTAAATAATGGAAGTATAAATAAAACCCTGTTTTTTCAGGGTTTGGGCTAGGCCGCTTAGTTCTAGTGAAGAGTCATCTTAATGCAGACCCTTTCCTGTTCCAGCATGGCTGTACCCCTGTTTACAAAGCAGGGTCCATAAAGACATGGTTTATTGAATTTTGTGTGGCGGTACTCGAGTGGCCTGCACACAGAACTGACTTCTCCCCTCCCAATTGGTCTTTTCCAATTCCCACTGACTCTGCCTTGTCAGCAGCTCTGCAACTTCTTGGACAGATGCGGGACGGTGAGCGATTGCGAGCCAGGCCTTTATCGTCCGACATCAGTGCTTGACCTAAAAAAAATGCTCTTTTGGCTAAATGGGCACAAACACCCACAGACACCCAAAAAATCCTTCCCTGAGTGGCATCTGTTATAGCTGCAAAGTCGGGGCCAACTCCATTAAAATGCAAATACTTTTGGAATGGGATTTGCAATAAGCTCATATGGGTGTGATGGTCAGGTGTCTACATATTTTTACATAGTTCTGCCAATCTGCACCGTCATTACAGAAGCCCAGAGCAAAGTGGGAAATTACCATGGGTTCGAGCTTGACTATGGGTTCACTGACTTTCCCCGGGTTATTTGGGTTAGATAAATCTGATTATCTATCCTGCCACGTGGCTCTCCATTGACTCCTTGTGTTCAGATCAAGCACCTGTAAATTAAATCGCGAAAGTATAGACGGTGAACATAATCATCCTGTGCATGATCCAACTAAAGGCTTCCATGTTGAGTGAACAGTGTGAAAATAATCTGCGGCTCGGGTGACATGTGGTTGGAAGAATCATGTGTGCGTTCCTCTCCAATCCACAGATCTGTACAATGGAGCTGCCGACAAGGCAGGATTACAGAGGGAATTGGAAAGGGAGGAAAATCTTGAAATATCACAGAAAAAAGTGTGAAATTACCTGGCCACTGATAAATAAATCTGTTGTTAACTAGTTTTAGGTAGAAGTAATACCTTTGCGCCTGGCTCACCGATGCCTCTCTCCCCTGAAGCTCCAAGCTCCCCCGGTAAACCTTGATCACCCTGGAAGAGAAATTGTTTAATGAAAAAACAACATTTTAAATATGAATAATTTGTCCAGGTCTGCGTACCACCAACCTTAGGTCCAGGTAAGCCCTCTCCCGGTGCCCCTCTGCCCCCAGGTGGCCCCCTGGGACCCTCCACTCCCTGGAGGACACAAATCAGTCAGGCCAGTTTGTGTGTTTGCACATTGAACTTTAGTATGGTTTTGTATATAGTTGCCGTTTGTCACTCAGCTTACCTTCTCCCCCTGAATGCCGGCTCCTGTGGGCCCTGTAGGGCCTGGATGGCCTGGAGTCCCAAACTCACCCTGGGGTCAAACACAGAGAGGAGTCTTTAGTGTTTTACTCTTTGTGAGGACAACAGCCTTCCATTATTACTGGTACCAGTGGAGGCCAGTCAACATTCATTGAGGAGGGGTTCATGTTAATTAAATGTAGATGGAATGGAATTACCGTAAACGCATTGAACCCAACTTTAGATATTATTTATTTTCCTCCAATAATATGAATCCATCCACCTTGATTAAATTTGACCAGCCTCCACTGATTTTTCCACTTACGGAATCAACAGTTTGATTTATACTTTACATAAATATAAGTGCCTTCCTAAAATATGAATTAATATTCAACAAGTGTTTACTTTTTTCCTTACTGAAGAATTGGTAACAACTGATTAGGTATGGTTTAATTTGAGTGATAAACACTGAGTAGGCCTGACATCATGTATGTATTGAATGCAGAATGCTACAACACGTAGGATAAAAGGAATCCCACCTTCAACTTTGAACTTTCTCACACTAATTAGACTTTAACGCCCTCCCAGCTGCCCCTCTCATCCCAGCGGAAAACTCCAAGTAGACCCCAAGGGAGGTTTCCAGGGCTGCTTTTAAATAAACTTCATTGTGTCTTTTGTTCTGTAAAAATGGAATGCTTGTGTGGACAGCATTATTTACAACCCACCTTTTCACCTTTGGTTCCTGCACCCGTCTGTCCTCGAGGCCCCTTTGGGCCGACCATCCCCCTGTCTCCCTGTCGAACAAAGGACAAGTCATCACCTCTGTCTCCCCATCGCACAGTCATCTCACACCGCAACATCCTCATGGTTTACAGTCAGTAGTGAGGACGGGGGGGATAGGTTAGCACCTGCTTCTGTCTTACAAGAAATACCACATGGTTCTATTTAAATGTTGTCATTCTCAAATCTGTCATTCATGTTGGAATCTGTTCATGTTATCGCTTTGAGGAGTGTTGTTTTCCCTTCTCTTAGCGAAGGGAGTGGGCAGTGAAGGAAGCCTTGTCTATTGTTTCAGCAACAATTGACAATAATGAAACGCAGACACACAGACATGAACGCATTAATGGATGTGGGAAGAGTCCCTTCACTCTTCCTATACAACAGCCCTGACCCCTGTTGCGCTGAGCTTTCCCATGTAGGCCAAGAAGTCTGACACAGTTCGGGCAGATGTTTGAATGCCTCATGACATTGTGAGAGTTCCCCTTTCTTTCCAGGATCAGCCTACTATTGCCAAATCTAACAGATGAACCTCTCCAACTCAAGAGTTATAAATACTTTGAGCATGAAGTCTAGCTAATTAGGTTATACAACATACTGAATATCAACAATGTGTTTCTACATGTTATGATGATAATATAACAAAAATGAAATAAAAAATGACAATAATTATTGACAATAAGGTTCCTGCTTCCAAAGCACTGTCCATATAGTGGTGGTGTTTAAATAGTCCACATATACAGTAGAAGATATTTTACAAGTCACTCCACAAGTTGCAACATGGAGTAATCACATTGTTTTTACAGGGTTTTTTTTCACTCACATTCACATGGATGGAAACACTTGGCTGAGCGTTTGAGCTGCGTAAGTCTTTGGAGAAGAGAAGGGTTTGGATTTCAGGTGCACCCAATGCTCTCACAGAAAATGGCTTCCAAAAGGGTTGTGTTTTGAAAACATTGAAACAGCATTTTAATGTCCCAAGCTGAACCTTTTTCAGTTTCACGAAGGGTCCAAATCAGATATAAATCAGACCCAAATGTGTCTAAGCGTGTTTTGAAAAACTACGCTTTACGCTGAAAACAATGTCATTTTATGAGTGGCTGGGAAGCTCCACCGAGGATGCAAATTGGCCGGCATGTCACAGGGAGTAGGGGGTGATATTTAATAGAGTGTACTGTGCTCATCGCTCTCTAGCACCACCATCAGGTGACTTGTTGCCTTACAAAGCTAACTAACGTCATAAGGTGAATGAGCTTGCCCTCACACGTTTACCCATTTGACTTCCTGGCTAGACAAGAACTGGTGTGGATGCCTTAAATAAAGACTTGCTTGCTCCAACACTCCTAAATCTGTTGGGTTTTGTTGCAATGAGTTTAGCATTATTTTACCAGGCAAGTTGACTGAGAACATATTCTCATTTTTAAAAACTGCCTGGGGAGAATTAGGGGATGAAAGAGCCTATTGAAAGCTGGGGATGAATAGGTTGCCATGAGGGCCAAATTGGAAATATGTACATCAGGGTTAACACCCCTACTCTTTCACATAGTGCAATGGGACCTGAAGTGACCACAGAGAGTCAGGACACACGTTCAACGTCCCATCCAAAAGATGGCACCATAAACAGTCAGAAGTCCCCAACACAAAATGATCATTGGGAATTATCTTTAGATCCGATGGAAGGGTGCCCCCATACTGGCCGTCCAACACCACTTCCAGCAGCATTGGTCTCCTATCTACAGACTAACCAGGCCTAACCCTGCTTAGTTTTAGAAGCAAACCAGCAGAGGGTTACAAGGTGCTATGCTGCTGGATACAATGACACAGGGTTGTTGGTAACATTAGATGTGATGAAAGTTTTATAAAAAAATTACAATCAGTCCAGATTTTCTTCTGTTATTATAAGCCTGGTCTACTTGTCTGTTTCCAAGTTAAATGGCGGCCCACCTGCGGAACATCATCAACATACAAGGTGTCTAAAGATGTGAACAAGCCATCTTATTTATATCTATCTGTTTCTGCTGGTCTTTTTGGCGAACATTTCGCTTCTAGCATTGCAGCTGCACTGGGCTAACACATTTTCACCACAGATTAAGCAGGAGAACAATGAATGCAGCAGAATTCCAGAGTTCCTCAGATCATATCTTTGATGTATCTGTGGTAAACATACCTTGGGACCAGGGAGCCCCTCGCCTTGGGGTCCTTTCTCCCCTTGGACACCTTGTGGCCCATGAGGCCCCTTTGAAATGAAGCAAAATTAAGTTTCTACTAACACTGGGTTACATGACAATACCTTTGTACAATGGGTCTCATTCCAGCTCATTCCATGCAACAATAATATGTTGTTCGGGGGTTCTCTCCACTTACTGATTGACCTGGTTCACCTAATCCCGGTGGACCATGTGGTCCAGGTCTTCCTTGAAGTCCTATTTCACCCTAGATAGAGGACAAATGTGCTGAGGTCCTACATGAAATCACACATTACACAGTACAGTCACAGAAATCCATCAGCTATATACCTTAGGTCCAGGAAGCCCTATTCCATTTTCTCCCTGAATTCCAGGTGGGCCAGCTGATCCCCGGTCACCCTGGTAACAAACACAAATGACAAAGTTTCATAAAGATGAGCAATCATGCAAACAAGTTAAAAACATACTTTAACACTGATCAAGTGTAAATTCAGTCTAGTTTGGGCCAAGACCAGCTCACTCAGCAAATTAGATAACATTTTAAATTTTTTTAAATGTTATTTCCCCACGAAAATATACACTTTTACAGCAATACCCTGGGAAAACTTAAGGTTAGCTGTTTTGCTCATGGACAGAATGGCATATTCTGGATTTCGAACCATCAGCCTTTAAATTACTGGCCCAACGTTTTTGACCACTAGACCACTAGATCCAGATGTTTAATCTTACTCAGAGATACTGTAAAACAATGTCTTATACCTATCTTCCAAATGTGTTTATTTTAGTATTGCTTTGTGAAGGCCCTGTGAAGTTGATAGAAAAATAGGTGTGCTCATATAAAAATATTTAAATTATGTACTGTAATTTCTTCACCAGTTTTATAAATCAAGCCATTGTTTACACTGTATTGTAAATGGAAAAGGAGGCTAACTACTGTGCTATAAATCTCCTTTAAACAACACAAGAGAATATATTACTTAGAAATGGTAGTGTGTGTTTATAAAAGAAATCCCTATTATCTTTGGGTACATAGCTCAGCTATTTAAAAAAATAATAATCTTCCAGATACTTGATACAGTATTAAGTACTCATATTATGAGAGCCCTGTTATTACATGCATTTGAAGTGTTTCTCTCTCCAACTGACTTTTGCTCTTTTTTTTACATCTAAAGTGAACATCTGAGTTTTGTTTCCTGTCATTAAGTGTTTTGACGATTCCTACAAAATAGATGCTGGTTACGAGGATGCTGAAGCTCTAGGCAGTTCCAAAAGTTATTTTCCAGAAAGGACACCTTCCATTAGCTGAACCGGTGCATGGTTGTAAAAACAAGCTTTAATTCCCACGCTGGAAATTTCATAAAGGAGAAGACACTGGCACTGGGCCAATATCTTCCCCAGGTACATATTAGGATCGAGACACATGCCCCTCTAGTCTCATGCAGTGGGAATCTCTCTTTAAAAGTTCTATTACAAGGAAAGCTGCAGGTTACAGCAGATGTTTGTGACAAGGTAAGTATGAGGTGTCTTACTAACCTTCTTTCCCTGAGGGCCCTCAGGGCCGATGTCCCCCTGTGGTCCAGGTAAACCCTGTAGAAGAACAAAGAGCATTCCGTTTCAATGCACATGTCTCCCCTGCCAGAGGACACGATTCCCATCTGGATATAAAATGAAGACTACACTGACACTAATCCTAAATGTCTGCGAAGCTCTAAAGACATTGTTTATCACAGGCATGACCAAGTACAATGTAAGGTGTGTGTTGGTGCGTGGAAGGGGAAGTAGGCATGGGTATTTACTGGAAGTATTCACACAGGCACTTCGCACAAGGAGAATGCGGGTCTAATAGGAGCAGTTTGTGGGTGCATGTCTTTGTAAACTCACCTGGAGACCTCTGATTCCTCGAATGCCCGCTGGACCCTCAGGACCCTGGTGAGAAGGACATTCAATGACATTCAAAGTCAATAAAGCTACTTCATTTATATGGATGTACAACAGCGGAACAAAACATAGCACAGAGATTGGATGAGACAGATTACTTATACACACCCTGTCTCCTTTCATTCCCGGAGTGCCACACTCTCCCCTCTCCCCCTGTGTAATGGAAAGCGGTACGTCATATGAGATGAATGTACTTCAGCTTCCAAATATGATTAATATGAATGATAGCTTAAATGAATCACCCGCTCTCCTTTGTAACCAGCTTTCCCCTGCAGACAAATAAAAGAATAACAGGTTAGAATGTGAGCAACCATGTTATATACATTGATAGATGCTGTAAGTCAACATTTATGGGCACTGAACAGACAGATCTGTTGATATTGGCACCCATGAAAATGAGCAAAAATGACTATCATAAATCATAAAAATATATATTATATTCTGGGGTCCTTGTGGCATAGTGTGCTAAGTCGCTGCATTTCTCGACAATGTATGTCATGATAGTCATATGTTCAAGCCTGACTATGGGTTCTCTGACTTTCCCCGTTCCTCCTCCATGATGCAGTGTAAATTGGCATAGTGCTGCCTGGGATTTGGGTTAGATCAGTGTTTCTCAAACGTTTTTCAATATTGTACCCCCTTTGAATTGCCTTTTTAAGCCAAGTACCCCTTACCAGTGCAAAACATTTTTGGTAGAAAAAGATGTCTATATAAAGAGGTACAATACAATGCCGGCAATGCTAGATTCACTAAACAACAACCTTTTTTAAAAAAAAACATTTAAATGCTACATTTCAAATGTTTAGAATTCATCACTTAATTCATTCATTATTAAAGTATAATTATTTTAGGAATTATGCATGATATATTTTTTTATTAGCATAGCAAAAATGTAATGTACCCCCTGCAGTACTCCAAAGTACACCTAGGGGTGCATGTACCCCATTTGAGAAACACTGAGTTAGATAAATCAGATTATCTATCCTGTCACATTGCTCTCCAGCGACTCCTTGTGTCCAAATAGGGTGCCTGTGTGTTCAATCAGAGAAATATAGTTGGTGAACGTAATCATCTCGTGCATGATCCGACTAAAGGCTTCCGTGTTGGATTCGCAGTGCGAATAGAATCGGCGGCTGGTGGTTGGATTGACATGTGGTTGGATGAACCATGTGCACGCCCCTCGCCATCCCACAGACCTGTAGAAGGATTTGCGGAGCTTCCGACAAGGCAGGATTACAGATTGAATAGGTAAGGGAGGAAAATTGGGAAAAATCACCAAAAACAATTTATAAAAAAGAATCTCATCAGGATACGGGAAGGTGAGTGGAAGACAGCCTTCAGCACGACATCTGGGCATTATGAATATCAAGTGATGCTCTACAGGTTGGCCAATGCACCTTCATGAATGACATATCCCACAAGGCGTCTGTCTACATGGAACAGGAGAAGACAGACACTGTCAGATTACGGCCAGTTTCCACCACCAAGGGTCAGCAGAGCTTCCTAGACTTTACCGCCGGTTAATCAGGAACTTCAGCTCCTTAGCCTCTCTGCTCACCTCTCTACTTAAAGGAGGACAGCAGAAGCTGGAATGGAACCCAGACACAGCATATACTTCAAGTGGCTGAAGGCGATGTTCACCTCTGCCCCTGTGTTGAAACACCCTGACCCAGCTCTGCTCTTCATTCTGGAAGTGGATGTCTCAGAGGTGGGCATGGGACCTATCCTCATGCAAAAACAAAAGCCAGAGAAGTTGTATCCCTGCACAGCAAATTCTCTGGTGTATAGAGTTTGCTGTGTGTGCATTCTTCTCCAAAAAGCTTACGTATGCGGAGAAGAATAGTTGGAGACAGGGAGCTGTTGGTGGTGGTCATAGCTCTGGAGGAGTGGAGGTATTTGCTGGAGGGTGCAGTCCATCTGTTCCAGATCCTCGCTAATCACCAGAACCTCAAGCACATACGGGAAGCAGAGAGAATTAAATCCAGACCAGCCAGGTGGGAATTATTCATAACCCGGTTTCAGTTCCATCTTTCTTAGGTACGAAAAAACACCAAGGTGGATGCCCTGTCCCGGATGCAAGACAGGGGAAAAAATAGAAGAACGAGGCGCTATCCTCTCTCCATCATTCATTGTGGCTCTTGTGGTCTGACTCATAGACGAAGACATCAGCCAGGCCACCGCTTCCAAGCCTGTGCCCACAAAAACCTTACCAGGACAGGTCTATATTCCAGACAGCATCTCCTTCCTGCTTACATGGGCATGCACCACCCGCTCTGCTAGCCATCCAGATATTATGTGCATGCTTTACTTACAAAAATACTGGTGCCCCACCATGGCACAAAATTTGACATGCAATGTCAACTCCTGCTCTGTATGTGTTCACTAGCTTTTTAGACCAAGTCCCCAAAGAATGCCCTTGCTCGTACCTTAGCGGCCTTGATCTCACCTGTCCCTCGATTTTGTGACCGACCTCTCCAAGTTTGATTGTTTCACCACTGGATAGAAGGTAGACCAGTTAATAGAATAAAGCGTCAGCACTATAGACTTCCAGAGGATATTGTCTCCAACCAAGGCCCTCAAATCCCATCTCGAGTGTGGGAGGCCTTCGTGTAGAAGATCAGAGCCTATGGCCAGCCTTAGTACAGGCCTCAGTCGAACGGGCAGTTGGAATGATTTAACCAGGAATTGTGGAAGTTCCGACAGTGCCATTATCAGGAATGGCAGTGTGAGTGGACGAAAAATGTGTCCCTTGGGTTGAGTATGCACCTAACTGTCTAGTCCACTCTTCCACAGGCCTCACTCCCTTCCAGTGTGCCCTGGGGTACTAGCCGGCTCTGGCTCCCTGCACCTCCAGCCAGACCAATGCGTCGGCAGTAGACAAATGGTTCTGCAAGGTGAGAGAGGTCTGGGACGCCGGTCACGTTTCTCCGGTGGTCTGTCTGTCGTCAGACTCACGACAGAACCCCTCCGCATGCCCTGCAAGAAACTGAGTCCCCAGTTTTTGGGCCCGTTCAAGATCCTCTTGAGGATAAATGAGGTAGCTTACTGTTTTTTCCTGTACTACTGCATCTCACCCACAATTTATGTTTCCCTCCTTGGGCCGGTGGTTCCTGGTCCCTGGGCAGAGTCCATCCCCTAGGATTCACCTGCTCCACCCCTGAATGTGGAAGGGTATCTGGCATACTCGGTCCAGGACCTTCTGGACTCCAGAATCAGAGGGGGACGGCTCCAATACTTTGTGGACTGGGAGGGGTATAGTCCAGAGGAGAAGAGTTGGGTTGTGGGCGGGGATGTCCTGGATCCCAATCTCATCAGGGAGTTTAATTGTCGCCGCCCTAAATCGACCCACTCCTCATCCTCTGTGTTGTCCTCCTGGCCGGTGGCTCTGACAGTAATAACGGACTGTTTTAAATTGGCCAGCAATGATTCCGGATTTCAAACCGATTAAAAACCTTTAGAAAGGGCTGAAATATGTAATTAGGAAAAGGTATCCTGCAAACATTCAAGTGCTTGAACAAATTGCAATGAAACTAATATTGTTGGCACTTTTTCAGATTTGTGAGAGTAACACGAGGAGAGCTAGACCTACAATGGTGAGTGGTGGTGATGAATCAATATGGGAAAATTCTCTGCTTCATCTACAGACAAAACTAGACTCTAATTTTGCTAAAAGTCAGTCTGGCGTGATGTATCGAAAGTGATTAAAATAACAAGACACGTGTACATTACGTGAAACAACCCTTCGTCTGTGTCGGGAAACAACTATCTTTTCTCATAGGGACAGTAAAAACATTTTGCTAAGGCGGAATGCATGTGCAAACTGTATGTTATAAAATATTTTTTTTATTTGATCAGAATCTGATCAGGCAAAATAAATTATAGGAGCGATAGGTGTTTTTTTAGCTGCGTATATACCCCCATCTTTTGCCAATTAAACTAAAAACTGATCTTTAATAATTATTCAATCATTTTTTGCACTATTCTGTGACGACAGCGTGCAGTAACGTGACCCTCAAACCGCAATAAGTACCATGGGTTAGACATACATTTACCCTCTCAGAAGGGTGCCAAAAATGCTGTCCAGTTCATATTTTATGTTTCTTCTGAGAAATCCCTACATATAGGTTGAAAATGATTTTTTCTTTGTTGAATACCTTTGGACATTGTACTACAATATTCTAATAACACGAAGTAGATAGTACATTATCAATTACAAATATTGAACTATATTGAAAATTGATTACAGATTGTATACAGATATTGAACATAATCTCTTTCACTTAGCAATTTGATTTTTATAAAAAAATATTTTGTACATGTATTATAGAATTTTCAATATATATATAGTATGTTAGGTTTAATTTTTTATTTTATTATTTGGTTTTATATAGTATTTTGCTCATCTTCATACCTGACAGTCCAAGGTTGAGGTATGTGAAAATGAAAACGTAATATTCAGAGTATCACTGACCTCTACGCCGTCCCGACCCGGAAGTCCACTCAGTCCTCCCTCTCCCTGACAGGAATAAAAGCATCAATATCTTTTTACACGTCACAGACATGAGCTATTTTACTTTTACTACTCACTTTACAAATATATCTCAATAAACATTAACGTCAATGGAAATGTAGTGCATGGATGAGAACAGGTATGGACATTAATGCAATAGAATAATTATTATTTTACAACTCAAAGACCTTATTTCCTTTAGCACCAGGGATTCCGTCTTCTCCTGGGCGACCCTTCTTCCCCTGTGAGTGGACGGAACAACGAGAGATACATTTTACTTTTTAAAACAAACCTTGATTATTATAAAGTCTCTATGCTATGCAAGCATATTGTAGCAAATCTGTTATGGACATACTACAGGGTAAAGTACCAGTGACGCATAGTCTTCCTGAGGGCATCAGCTTTGTTTGCTCATTACAGATGGTAAAACGACCTAAGGTCACAAGCTTTGCGTGTTTGTGTCCATGTATTGGGGTTTATCATGGTAGTAGTCGACGATGGGCGTGCTGTTGCCTGGAAAAAGGTGAGAGGTCAGGTCCCTCTGTGGCACCTGGACAGTGTGTTTTGGTTGCAGTCTGTGGCAAATCGCTGGTTCAAAATAATAAGCGTAATTATGAGCGCCTTTAAGTCTCAGTGTAGGAATGTGGGAATCTGTAACGATGGCACCTGGGTAATGATCATGACAGTGTCTGTCAGCAGGGTGTCAGATGTTGAGGAGCACATGGCTTCTGATGCATCCTGTGAGTGTGGGGGGAGTTAGCCTACTCTGATGATGTAGAAAGTCACACATCTAATCTCATAGTGGAGGACTTCTCTGACATTCTCTTTGACTTTGGAGGGAGAAACGGTAATGTTATTTAAAACTGTTTTTATTAGGAGTTGCGGCCTTAATAGTGTGCTCCAGGTTTCCATGGGGGACATCTTATGAGGGAAAGGATGTGTGTGACTTGCTAAGACATGCAATTCGAATGAGCAATCGAGGGGTAAACATGAACTGGTTTAAACAATGCAAATTCCTTTACAGTTTTGTGTATTTTAACGGTTCTGGTAATGTGAGAATGAACTCTTTCTCTGACTGCAGGGTGTGCTTAAAACTAAAAGCAACAAATACAAATACCTCTCCAAAACCAAGCATGTACCTATAATAGCAGAAACATTTTAGCTTCCTCCTTCAAAAAAATTACAGAATTCAACCCTTCAGGTGTTTGTTCTTAAATTCCGAAAGAACATTCTTGAAACAAAAGTGTTCTCTTATGGGGACGCGTTTGATAAGAAAAACCTTCTTGACAGACTCCTGAACCGAATGCAATAAAACTAAGCCTGGAACAACAACCATTTGAAGTTCACTTTGATTTTCACTGTAACTGAAATTCTGTAATGGAGTGTAATTTCCAACGTTTACCAATGTCCCATACATAAACACTTCTCTATTACATCCATTTAAGACTGAGACATCTGAAAAACTGAAGCAAAGCTAAGAGTCCACAACACTAAATGCAATTTCCTTCAATAAGCTGCTAGCTAACTACACAGCATGACTTCATCACAACAAACAGCTTTTAATGAAGCAGTAATTGAGACAGCTTATTGGTGCCATGTGCTCAGCTGTCCCACAACAACGTTACAGCCAGGGGCATAGCCAAGATATCTGGACCCTATTGAAGAAAACATACATGTGCCTCATTGATATGACAAATCATAAATTACTTAAATTCCAGGTCCTTCTTCCTCTAAGGTCCCCCTAAATCATTATCATTCTTAACCGCTTGGTTACAGCATTGCAGTTGGTGCTTTGGTGCACAAGACGTCGGGGAAAGTGATGCGGGAGAAGATTGTTTGGGCAATTAAAACCAATACTTATTGTGACAGGAACTTTTCAAATGAGATAATGGCTAATAAATTGCTAATAAATGGCTAATAAATGGCTAATAAATGGCTAATGTTCAACCAGACCGTCTGTACTGTTGAGTGGACGATTAGAGAAGAAAAGCTTAAAAGTACTTACAGCTGGGCCACTGGGGCCTCTCTCACCCTTGTCACAGGCACATCGTTGGGCCAGAGGACACTTCAAAAAGACAAGATTCAAGAAGCTTACATAATCATGCATTGGCCCTAAACATCAGTATGCACTTTTTGAATAAGGATTTTTTTTCCAGCTGTATTAATATCTGATAGCACATACCCCTTCATCAGATAGGTCAGTCTGTGTAGAGATACATAAAACAGTGGCAACCATTAATGACGATAATAGACCATCCAAAAACATGCATGAAGATAACTGAAAATGCATGTAATATTTACATTTACAACTAAATAACACAGACAACCTAAGATCTGTTTTGCTGTGTTACTTGCTTAGGTATTTCACGAGTCAAATGCAGAAAACTATATATCACTGACACAGCACCTGTCTGGTACCATTTAGAGGAATGTAAGTACTAGAAAAGGAATTGTTTTCCAATTTGGGAACAAAAGACATTGTGGCACACATAATGTTGTTTTATAGTAAAACTCATGGAATATGCACTTATGCGTGAAGATGCCAAGCAGCATTTCTATAGAAAAATATAAAACAGCTGCTTATTGAACCAAAATTCTAAATCTGTGACCATCATCATCAGCTATTTAACATCTTGCTGCATTTTTTGCATTTATATGCCAACAAACTAGAACATCTGCAATTTACGCTCCCGCTTGTACTACACAACTAAAAATAAAAGCTATCCTATCATGTTGATTACTTGTTGATTTGTAATATCCAAGATAAACTTATTACAACTCTGGTGGCACATAAACTATAACGAGATCATTTTGTTGTCATCACTACTAAACACATGGCTGTAATGGAGAAAAAACCCAAGGCAGCTACTCACAATTTCTGTAAGAATTTTCTCAACAACATCAGAATCCTGCAGGTTGTGAAGGTATCGTGAGGCAGGAGAGCTGGCCAAAAGGCGCAGCTGGGCCACATTCGCTGGCTCATTGGCTTTCCGGGTGATGCCCACCATGAAGAACCTCACCCCCTGGTTCTTGGCGTCGGCGGCAGCTGAAAAGATGTCAGGATTCCTAGGGTGGGAGATGCCGTCCGTGAGCAGCACAGCCACCTTGATGCTGCCCGGGCTGGACTCATTTAGGTAGATCTTGGTCATGTTGTTGATGGCGTAGGTGGTGTAGGTTCCATGTCCAATGTAGACGATTGGGGTGATGCGCGACTTGAAGTTGTCTGCGCCCTTCCAGTGCTTGAATGTCTGCTCAATGATGACGTGACTGCTGTACTGCAGCAGAGCCACCTTCCAGCTCAGCCTGCGGCCCGTCTGCAGACGCACGGCCTGGAGCCTGTCCACCACGTCCATGGCGAACACTTTCTCCTGCTCATGGTTGTCCTTGGCACTCTCAGAGCTGTCCAGCAGAAAGAAAAGCTCCAGACTGCAGTCCTCGTCTAAAATGGCTGCGTTAATGTCAAGAGCAGTCAGAAACACACAAAACGTTTGTTCTATCGAACATGTCACTATGGATTATGGATGTGCTAAAATACATTTTGTAGGTTTCACCAAAGTATCTATGATTTTTCTATCTTCACTAATTTTAGTTGCGTTCTGTGTGCAATCATTCAATGTTATGACACAAAAGTCAGAATTTCCAGAACTCTTTAGCTCACCACAGCAGAAAACCCCTGTACATCACATTACGATGACTTTCACAAGACCACAAATGCCCTAGGATAGCAACACCTTGGGAGCAGTAAATTAAAGCATATCCGCTCATAGGATAGATATATATTTTCTAAACGGTGTTGTAAATGTAACAACTTTCATGTAAAATTATATGATGGATTTTACACTGCTTGTTCAGATGGAATCTGATTTCGATAGGATGAATTATGGTCACATACTGTACTTTAAGACATTGCAGATCTCACTGTAGTACTCTATTAGACAAGAGCATCTAATGTGTGCAATTAAAAATATACTATGCTTATGCAACAAGGCACAAAGTGCGCAGCATAATCACCAGTGTTAAATCAACTCTACACTCTCAGTGTTTATATAGAACACTGAGAGTGTTACTTTAACACACTCAGAGTTAATTTAACACTGGTGATTTTGCTGTGTGGTGTAGTATACTCAAATACTATGTCTAAAAGTAGTTCTTAGGCATGATACATTGTGGATTGCCTTAACAAAGAGCTTAGCCATGGTATACTGGCAATATACAACCATTTCCTGAAATGCCTAATTGCTGTTATAAAGGCAATTAACTGAGATGTCATACCCATGGTATACATTGTTATGTACCACGTCGATCTGGAAATAAGCATTCAAGAATCAAACCACCTGGTTTGTAGGACTGTAGTATAATCTCTTTTAATACCTTTTCCATTATGTTTTGGCCCATTAGTTGAAGTGACTGCAGCCCCAGCACTTTGCAGTTGGACACCATTGCCTCTGGGTTTCTTATTTACTGCTCTTTCCTCGTTGTAGTCCTGAGCCAAGACAACTAACCACGCTGCTACCAACAGGATCCATGTCACACCAGAGAACAGCATGGTCCCTCCTGCAGCAATGTACCAAAATTAAGTTTGGAACATGATCAAATTAAAATTATAATGTATGTATATAAATGTATATATAATTACTTAACATTAAATAGAGACCACATTATCAACATGGGATTATTAAAAAATATATATATATTTCGCAAAGCATTGCACAAGCTGTTAAATTTATCTAAAACAAGTGCTATTTTATTTTAGATTAATTTAACAACTTGTGCAATGCTTTTTTTTTGTGCAAAATGTATATATATATTTTTTATAATCCCATGTTGATAATGTGGTCACTATTGAATATTAAGTAATCTAAAATGTTAACCATCATATTACAATTTTTTTAAATCACACACCTTCCCTCAATTTCATTTCTAAAATAATTTCTACTGTGCGTAATTCAGACTCACAATTTAAAGCCTTTTTTGTTGGTGATGCAGACCCAGGTGTCCTTGAGCAATGTTCAAAAAGCTCTGTTTGTGCAGGTCGTTGGAGAAGAAGAGTAGTGATGGAAAGTTCCAGTTAGCTCCCAGAGTGTGTGGCAGTAGTAGAAACAGTGATAGCCATCCTGAGGCTAAGTGTGTCTGTGAGCCCCTGAGCTTCTTCCTCCACCTTTATAACAGAGGAGGGAACGCCAGACACACAAGACCCCGCTACGGCTCTCGCTCACGCCTGGCCCTCAGGGCACAGCAAAATGGGGTTGGGTTTAAGCACTTAGAAGTTGTGTCGACACGAGGAAGATGCCTTCAAGCATCTAATTTCTTTTGATCTGGCTGCAAGTCACCATTTTAAGTACTGTATATGAGTAACTAACCTGAGTACATCTATTGTCTATGGTTTACTATGACAAAACTGGTAAAAAATATATATATTTTGAAATATAACTACACCTCTACCATGTGTATTTGATTAAATAGTAGGGTAAGGGAAACAGAGGGAATGTTTTTGTCTTGAAGAACAATACACTCTCCCTGTAACATACCATAGGATCCTTCATTGGTTGTTATGCTGTCAAAGTTGAATGCATTGTGCTCATCTGGTCTTTTATTGTGTAGAATGTCTTTGTTCTTTGGTGATCAATTTGTTAAGGGAACCATTGTAACTCAGAGATGTAAGTTGTTGTTCAAGGATGGCAGAAATTATCCCATATTATTGCTTTTACAGGAATGGCAGAAATATTTGTGCCTTCTTTTTCTTAAACAAGTAAACATTTGGGGTGTCAGTTGTTGCTGATTTAGCTGTTGTTCAAGATCCAGAAGCCTAAATAGAGTTATCATCTTTCTTAATTTCAGTGCAGCTTTGGTTTGTGTAATGAGCCATAGGGAAATAGGGATGTGTGAACAATGGTTAATAGCACAGTTAAACTATAGTCAGAGGTGGTAGTCTGAGTTCACAAATTGATATTACGATTGATATTTTTTTAACTCTTTTCATTTCCAAAATGATCAGGCAAAGGGAGTTAATATCTTAACGGTTACCTATGAAAGAAATTAAAAGATTTAACAAAAATCTATCGTGGCTTTGGTAAGATATGAACTCCCTTTACTGATCATTTTGGTTTTAAGTAGGGAATTCCCAAAACTTGTGAACTCAAGACTACTTCAGAAAATTACTTTTACTCAGTACTTTTACCACATCTGACTATAGTGAACTGGGATGGAGTAGAAGCCTAGTGATTGATCCACAAATTGAATTAGAATATCCGCAATTGAGGTTTCTGTAAACATTGATGAGTAAGGTACCTATTTTGCTTTAAAAGTGTTTTCAATAGAACAGTAATATTGTAGGCCTTGAATTTAACTATTTCTACTGTTCAACCATGTGCAATTCAGTTTACAACCTTTAACAGTGTAATCACATATTATGTTACACAATTACCGGTAGTTGTTTTGCTTATGAAGTGTGCTGATTCATCTTCTGGAACCCTAGTTAAAAATGACCATCTGACTGAACTCTACCAGCAAGTGACCCTTGACCTTTGTGCTTGTATGGTGCAGGAGTGGGAACTGGTCTTGTGCCGACTGGTTGGGAATCATGGAGAGCTACGCCAGCTGTGCTCTGGGCCTATTTATTCTGAACCTGCAGGCAGAAAGTATTCAGCGGAGAACTGACAGTCAAGAATGTTGCATTGAATAAAGGCTTGGCACCCCTAAGTCTTTCCTCAATTGCACTGACAAAGACTGAGCTGAAAATGTGTAATGCCCTGAATGCATACATTCACTTCTGGATTAAGGAGAGAAAGATACAGAAATGTAGATATAGAAAGGAGAGACAATGGTTATACTGGATTCTGGTGAAACATAAGGAAGCAATGGAAATAAGTAGAAGACATTTGGCTGTTTGATTTCAGATGCCCAAGGAACCAACCAGTGGCGACCATCCAATCTGGTGATTGATTAGAATGAAAAATGTCATTAAAAAATAAATTGTTAAAACATAAATCCCCTCTGTTGACAGTTTCATAATGAACTAATGTGATGAACCTTTTAAAATTTGCACATCCAGTAGGAAGAGAAAATATCTTCAAATATATAAGGGACCAATCTTACTGAAAGATTGAAAACAACCTAGTTTTATACCTCATGATTTTGACTCAATGTGCGAATGTCTGGCTGATGCTTGCATAAAAGAAGAAAATAATCTCATGTTTTTGTCACAAAGGTTAGTTGGTGTGATTGAAATGACAGCACGCAGACTAAATACATCTAAACATTGAATTTGTAGAAAAAATAATTTTTTAAAGGAAACTTTCACTTAAAGCAGGGTTAATGACAATCAGAGAGCATGGTTATGATTATGTCATCATGGAGGGACCAATCAGTGGGCAGGATCATTACAATATCATTATAATCATATAATTATAAAAAATTACCAGAGTGAAGATGAAGAGAATGTACCAGCTTCTTGAACCATTTTATGAGGACATTGTTGTTTCACTCTGATGGAATAAATAATTCCTTATGCCTGCACTAGCTACAGAAACGTGTACTGCCATCTGCAGGACGGCTGGGAAAAATCACTATGATTTCAGATTCAAATCATGGATGCAGCTGAACTGCTATGGAGTGCCTACAGCAACACGTTGGGGCCCAATGTGTATTTACAATGTATTAAAATGTATGTATATGCATAAAAACGCATCACTCTTATTTCAAATGCTTTTTAAGTAGGTCCTAAACCTCTGAATTAAGTTCTCAATATCCATATTCAATTATATTGGTTATCATGGTGACATTAGAAAAATAAGGGCAGAAACTTCAGTGAGATCATTTATAGTAACCCTTTATCAGATGATCTTTTGGAGACTGACTTAATGGATCAATAATTGTACAGTTAAGGACATAACATTTTACTTCTGCTTATTGATTGTTAGTTTAATAGAATTTGAAATCTATCAAATTTGCTCTGGACTACAAGTATGGTGGTCTGCATAGTGTAGTGGGCTAAAGTGCCGCATTGAAAAACAGTCAATATCATGACAGTCGTTTATGGATTCAGTACTAGGATTCTCCGGCTTTCCCGAACCTCCACGAGGTAGCGCAAATTGGCATAGCCGCATTTTCCTCCCCTCCCAATTCCCTATGATCTTGCCTTTTCGACAGCGGGACGTTGAGAGGCGCTCACATGGTTCATCAAACCACATTTCGCCAAGCCGGCTGATTCTTTTCACACTACTCATCCAACACGAATGCCTTTAGTCAGATCCTGTACGGGATGATTATGTTCACCAACTACACTTCTGTGATTGAATTTACAGGCGCTTAATTTGCACACAAGGAGTTGCTGGAGTGCCACATGAAAAGGTAGATAATTCGACTTCTGTGTCCTAAATCCCTGGCTGGAAATTTTCTGCAGGACATTGATTGCCATGATTTGGAAGAATCCATAATTTACTTGACATAACAAGGAAAGAAGCAGGCACTACTGCTATGCTAAAAATGTGTTAGGTGTACGTATGTTCTATATGGACATCTCAACTTGCCTTGTATTCACAAAGAAATGTTAAACACAGTGTATCTTTATGGTTGCAGGTGTGCTGAAAACAAATAGACATATTTACTGACAGACAGGATGGACACTATATACTTGTGCTATTTTAATAAGCCTGTAATCTGTCTTTACACAGAGAATGACCCTAGTATTAGTAGGTCAGAAGAACATCATTCTGCAACACACTACTTATTGTCAAGAAAAGCATCACTTTCAGTAATTGTTGAAGCTTGTAAGTGGTTCTCTAATGTGTGAAACAACAGGTACATCACAATGTAGAATCTCAAGGGATTCTGTAAACTTACATTTTTTTCTTTTTGTCATTTTTTCCCCCTCCCAATTGGTCTTGTCCAATTTCCCACTGACCCTGCCTTGTGATTTTCCCAGATTTTTCCCCCCCTCCCAAATCCCTCTAATCCTGCCTTGTCGGCAGCTCCATAACTCCTTTGACTGATCTGTGGGATGGCGAAGGGTGTGCACATGGTTCATCCAAGCACGTCACCCAGCCGCCGATTCTTTTCACACTGCGAATCCAACTTGGAAGCCTTTAGTCAGACCATGCACAGGATGATTACGTTCACATATTTGTTTTAAGGAAGCAGGAGTGATTGTGAAACAATGTCACATGTTGTGGTGCAAATGAAAGTGACAACAGGTGCAGCAAGAAAACCCTCAAAAAGCGAATGGTTTTGCAGGTGGTGGCCACAGACAATTGCTCTCTCCTTATCCTTCCTGACTGATTCTCCTTCAGTTTAGCATTTTGCTAGTGTCCTTTTCACTACTGGTAGCATGAGGCGGTACCTGGAGCCCATTCAGGTTGCACAGGTAGTCCAGCTCCTCCAGGATGGCACATCCATACGGGCCATCACAAGAAGGTTTGCTGTGTGTCCCAGTATAGTCTCAAGAGCATAGAGCAGGGGTATTCAACTCTGGACGTCGAAGCCAGATCCACTCCACCTTTTCATTGCAACCCTCTAATCTGAGACTTATTTAGACCTGGGACACCTATTTAGACCTGGGACACCAGGTGAATCCAATTAATGTTGAGGTAGAACAGAAAACCAGCAGGCTCACATTGCAGAGCGGTTAGCTGTTGCAGAGTGGTTAGACCATGCAGTACCTGTTACCATTGCAGAGCGGTTAACTGTTGCAGAGTGCTACATCAATGCTTTGGCTACCGCTATTAGGGATCCTAAGAAAATACCAAAGTATTCCAAGAGCAAACAGATCTGATCAGAGCAAATTACCCCCAAGTTAAAAATGACATTTTAAATTAAAGGTCCAGTCTGTCTTGACTAATTGACCAACAGTTTATAAGGTTAGAGATGAACAGTGTTTTTATTGTCCCCCAAAGATGAAATTGAAGTAGAGACCATCTGTTCTTGTGTTAGTTTGTGAGTTCATTTATTCACATACCATACCGGATTTCTCCGGCAATATTACGCATTGTTCTCCCAAACATCAGTAAATGATGTGTCTTATTATAGCAGAGACTGAGAAAGTATATGAACATTTACTTCTACAGTTATATTCTTGGAATTCACTTCTGCTGTGGCTCTGTGTAGAGTGGCAGACTCCGAATTTGAAGGTTAACAGTTTGATCCCCAATCAAGGCTGTACCTAATATTTTTAGGGAAATGTGCCTACTGATTCAAAACAATCACTGTAGTTTGCTTCTATTCAACTCTTTATACTCAAGAATATCCAAATGCAAAAGATACATTGATTATCACATATATAGACATTAGGGTGCATCAAAAAACACAATTCTTGAATTTTGATATGGCTGGGTGCTAAAAGTGTTCCAATATATGTAGAAACAACGCATGCAAAATATTTTTCCAGTACATCATGATTTAGGGGTGCCACCGCACATCTGTTTTTGTTGGATAAAGTGGTTAACAGTGCTCAATGGTCGCCATGGCAATCTGAGGTAAACAATACTATAGCTCAGGAAAACTGAGGTGATCTTTCTGTAATGGGTATGTATTATTACTTATTACTATCATATCTGTAGTTGTGTCTTTGTATACTTATTATTCATAAGTCATTTAAGTCATTTATAGGTATTTAGTGCTCAATACATCTAGCTAACGTTTGCTAGCAACAGTTTGCTAACCATAGTTAGCTATAAATGTTAGCTAAGCTATTAAGTTTATTATCAACAATATTCTCGAGTGTAGATGTCTCATGTTAATTAAGAGTATCATTGTAGATATTACAGTAAATTAACATTTTAAATACAAGTTTATACACTGCTCAAAAAAATAAAGGGAACACTATAACAACACAATGTAACTCCAAGACAATCACACTTCTGTGAAATCACACTGTCCACTCAGGAAGCAACACTGATTGACAATCAATTTCACATGCTGTTGTGCAAATGGAACAGACAACAGGTGGAAATTATAGGCAATTAGCAAGACACACCCAATAAAGGAGTGGTTCTGCAGGTGGTGACCACAGACCACTTCTCAG
>JACXGM010005328.1:23010-35766 GCA_016801145.1 Umbra pygmaea | reverse complement strand
GAGGTTGTCGCTGATGAACACACCGAGGAACTTGAACTCTGAAACTCTCTCTACTTCAGCTCCATCGATGTGTATGGGGGCAGGACCCTCCCTCTGCTGCTTCCTAAAGTCCACTACCATCTCTTTTGTCTTGCTGACGTTGAGAGAGAGGTTGTTGCTCTGGCACCAGGTAGCCAAGGCTCTTACCTCTTCTCTGTAACCAGTCTCATCGTTGTTGGAGATGAGACCTAGGATGGTTGTATCATCAGCAAACTGAGAATGAGAGTGGAACTACAACGCATCCTCACAGACGATAAGCCAATTGGAATGAGAATGGAACTACAACGCATCCTCACAGACGATAAGCCAATTGGAATGAGAATGGAACTACAATGCATCCTCACAGACGATAAGCCAATTGGAATGAGAGTGGAACTACAACGCATCCTCACAGACGATAAGCCAGTTGGAATGAGAGTGGAACTACAACGCATCCTCACAGACGATAAGCCAATTACATTCAGGTTGTCATGCTGCTGGACCTGATTGCTAAATTCAAAGTTACCCATAATTCAGCACTCATTATAGGAGTCCAGATTATGCGGCTCCCAAAAGAATCTGTCAGAAAGCAGCGGGAAGCACAAACTGCTTCATGTCATGAAAGTTGGAGGAAGATAGTATATTAATCGGATGTGTATAGTTATAATACATGTTAAACAAATATGTATATACTTTGTCATGACAATAGAAATGGATGTGTTCTAGACAAGTTTTCAATTACCAAGTACAAATATCACAGACAGACTAGCTACAAGCTAAATAAAGGTGAAACAACATATTTTACTAACTAATATAGCATAGGTTTTACCGAAATGCAATGACATATTGGATATTGTTTATTTATTGACTTTGGACAGTGCACATTAATCAACAATCTTACACTTCTGTACATGAGCCAGATTATAGCATAGATGCTAATTTCCATTTGTAGCCCCAAACCTTACCTGCATGTTCTTAGTGGTGGGGGAAACCGGAGCAACCTGAGGAAACCCACCCAGACACGGGGAGAACATGCAAACTCCACACAGAAAAGCCTGGGATGACCGGGGTTCGAACCACTAGGCCACCATGCCTGCCGCACACACTTATGTGTTTGTGGTTGAATGACCGCTTTAACAAGTGTACCTGGACCACGAGTAGCAAAACAGACTGAGTGATCCACCACCATATTTTACTGTGGGTAACAGGTGCCTTCCTTTGTTTACGGTCCCCTTTAGTCTTGATGATGGTGTACATGTCCAAAAAAACAAGAATATGTCTTATCTGACCACAACATATAATTAAATTGTAGTTTCAATAATGCTTGGCAACGTCCTGGCACTGCAATTTGTGGGTTGGGCTTTTTTCTTGCAGCCTTTCCATAGAGCTTTCTGACAAACGGTTTAATTTTTAAAATATTCTTTCCATGATTCCACTAGACAGTGCAGGTCTCCAACTGTGGTCCTCTGAGTCTTCATTGCGTACCACACTGTGTGTGGTGGTAACATTCAGCCGCATCCCCTTCTTGGTAAATTTGCAACAGTTCCAGACCACTGAAACTTGTTGATTATTGCCCTGACTGTGCTTAGGTATTTTTAACTGTTTACATTTTGGTTACTATCCGTTACATGACCCGTGTAGGTCACCAGCATCTGTATCTCTTTTTAGCTGAAAGTTCTTTGGTTTTACACACGGTGATGATAACAAAGGGATTTTATATGTGTGTGACATCATTTTTATGTATAGTCAATCTGTAGATGCTCTACAGACTATATACAGATTAACTTTAACATTTAAATTAACTATGTACTAGCACTCACCCTAAAACTAACATTATCCTTTCCCTAACCCTAACCATTTCCCTAACCCTAACCCCAATTCTAAACCTAACACTGACCTTGAACTTAGCTATCATTAAATTTCTTTGTTTGATTGTTTGTTATAGAATACACATCATCAACAGATAGTAATTTTGACTATCCAAATAAAATGTAACCCAATATACTCCTTAATTAAATACATGTATTTTAAAATGTATTTTGTTAAGATGAAAGTACTTGCGAAAGTATTCGGCCCCCTTGAACTTTTCGACCTTTTGCCACATTTCAGGTTTCAAACATAAAGATATGACACTGTATATTTTTTTGAAGAATCAACAACAAGTGGGACACAATCATGAAGTGGAACGAAATTTATTGGATATTTCAAACTTTTTTAACAAATAAATAACGGAAAAATTGGGCGTGCAAAAGTTAATACTTTGTAGTGCCACCTTTTGCTGCGATTACAGCTGTAAGTCGCTTGGGGTATGTCTCTATCAGTTTTGCACATCGAGAGACTGACATTTCTGCCCATTTTTCCTTGCAAAACAGCTCGAGCTCAGTGAGGTTGGATGAAGAGTGTTTGTGAACAGCAGTTTTCAGTTCTTTCCACAGATTCTCGATTGGATTCAGGTCTGGACTTTGACTTGGCCATTCTAACACCTGGATATATTTATTTGTGAACAATTCCATTGTGGATTTTGCTTTATGTTTTGGATCATTGTCTTGTTGGAAGACAAATCTCCGTCCCAGTCTCAGGTCTTTTGCACACTCAATCAATTCTTCCAGAATGGTCCTGTATTTGGCTCCATCTACCTTCCCATCAATTTTAGCCATCTTCCCTGTCCCTGCTGAAGAGAAGCAGGCCCAAACCATGATGCTGCCACCACCATGTTTGACAGTAGGGATGGTGTGTTCAGGGTGATGAGCTGTGTTGCTTTTACGCCAAACATAACAGTTTTGCATTGTTGCCAAAAAGTTCAATTTTGGTTTTATCTGACCAGAGCACCTTCTTCCACATGTTTGGTGTGTCTCCCAGGTGGCTTGTGGCAAACTTTAAACAACACTTTTTTATGGATATCTTTCAGAAATGTCTTTCTTCTTGCCACTCTTCCATAAAGGCCAGATTTGTGCAGTATACAACTGATTGTTGTCCTATGGACAGACTCTTCCACCTCAGCTGTAGATCTCTGCAGTTCATCCAGAGTGATCATGGGCCTCTTGGCTGCATCTCTGATCAGTCTTCTCCTTGTATGAGCTGAAAGTTTAGAGGGACGGCCGGGTCTTGGTAGATTTGCAGTGGTCTGATACGCCTTCTATTTCAATATTATCGCTTGCACAGTGCTCATTGGGATGTTTAAAGCTTGGGAAATCTTTCTGTATCCAAATCCAGCTTTGAACTTCTCCACAACAGTATCTCGGACCTGCCTGGTTTGTTCCTTGTTCTTCATGATGCTCTCTGTGCTTTCAACTGACCTCTGAGACTATCACAGAGCAGGTGCATTTATACGGAGACTTGATTACACACATGTGGATTCTATTTATCATCATTAGTCATTTAGGTCAACATTGGATCATTCAGTGATCCTCACTGAACTTCTGGAGAGAGTGTGCTGCACTGAATGTAAAGGGGCTGAATAATTTTGCTCGCCCAATTTGTCAGTTTTTTATTTGTTAAAAAAGTTTGAAATATCCAATAAATTTCGTTCCACTTCATGATTGTGTCCCACTTGTTGTTGCTTCTTCACAAAAGTTACAGTTTTATATCTTTATGTTTTTAAGCCTGAAATATGGCAAAAGGTCGAAGTGTTCAAGGGGGCCGAATACTTTCGCAAGGCCCTTTATATTTGTTATTGCAATAAATGACTCATTGTTTGTGATGTTTATTTTTTGCATTTACTTTTGATACATTTTATGAAGGATAGCAAATATGTACATCTTGAATTGACTGTGAGAAAAATCATAGATCAAATTCAACAGATTATTATGAAACGAAAATGTCCAGTATATACAGTATCCAGTATATGTTTAATTATTTTTAAGCCACATGACAGATTTCATTCACATAAAATGCTATAAAAGAATCACTGAGCAAGGTCATCATCTTCAATTAAATGTTACAATAAAATGTGCCCGTTGTATTCTCAACATTACGTTCTATAAAGTAAATATAATTTTTGTAAATTTCTAAGAGTTTCCTAAATTTAAAGGACACATTGTCAAGTCTGTGCTGTTGTGTGTGTGTGTGTTTGTTTTGTTTGTTTGTTTGTGTTTGTATGTGCGTGCGTGCGTGAGTGCAAATGTTTAGCCATTATCCTCTGCCCAGACGTTGCTAGTGCTTGCCTGATCATACAATACCTGTATGTATTTTATGTATCATCTAACCACATCATATGTTGTAGCATTCTGTTGATTAATGATTTGTATACAACCATAGGTTGATGAACGCAACGTCTGAAGAGGAGGATGCCACTTTGGTGAGTTTTACACACCAGTTAAAGGGAAAAGGGGGATGAGCTAAGTGTGGCCAGTGATCTCTGTTTGCATGGCTACTGGGGAGGGGGCGGGGTTTACACGTACTCCCTTGATGTGGATGGTTGTGATTGGCGGTAGTACTGCTGCCCTCGCATCTCCTCCTTAGAGCAGGAGCAGCACAGAAAGGATCCGCCCAAAACGGTCAGGCTGGCAGCCGCCCATCCCACGAACAAGGCAGAGCCAAACTCATACCTGCAGCAGAAATAGTAAACAATAAATAATGTATTTTGTGTATTTATACTGCTGTAGACATGATAGTCATAGAAATACATTGTGGAGTGTCACAGGATTACCTGGCGTTGATCGGTGTGTTGGGGTTGAAGAACATATAGGACACCTGAGTTGCATACCAGGACACAGACACCAGCGTACACAGACCTGCACAGAGACACAATAATATTAACACAGAGACACCAGGGTACACAGGCCTGCACAGAGACAAAATTATATTAACACAGAGACACCAGCGTACACAGACCTGCACAGAGACAAAATTATATAAACACAGAGACACGAACATACACAGACCTGTACAGAGACACAATGATAATATTACACAGACACCAGCACACACAGACCTGCACAGAGAAACAATAATATTAACACAGAGACAGCAAAATACACAGACCTGCACAGAGACACAATGATAATATTACACAGACACCAGCATACACAGACCTGCACATAGACAAAATAATATTATTAGACAGACACTGGCGTACACAGACCTGCACAGAGAAACAATAATATTAACACAGAGACACCAACATACACAAACTTGCACAGAGACACAATGATAATATTACACAGAAACCAGAATACACATACTTGCACAGAGAAACAATAATAATATGACACAGACACCAGCATACACAGACCTGCACAGAGAAACAATAATAATATTACACAGAAACCAGCGTACACAGACATGCACAGAGAAACAATAATAATATGACACAGACAGCAGCATACACAGACCTGCACAGAGACACAATAAGAATATTACACAGAAACCAGCAAACACATACCTGCACAAGAGACTATGCAAAAATATTTTATATTACAGAAGATTGCACATACACACAAACACACATAAAGTGGGGAGAACAAGTATTTGATACGCTGTCGATTTTGCAGGTTCCAGAAAATAACATTGTATGATTTTTAAATAAAAATGTATTGCATGACATAAAGTATTTGATACATCAGAAAAGCAGAACTCAATATCTGGTACAGAAACCTTTGTTTGCAATTACAGAGATCATATGTTTCCTGTAGTTTCCTATAATTACTGAGATCATATGTTTGCTGTACACTGCTGTACACTGCATACAGATCTTCTCCAGATCCTTCGGGTTTCGGGGCTGTCGCTGGCCAATACAGACTTTCAGCTCCCTCCAAAGATTTTCTATTTGGTTTAGATCTGGAGACTGGCTAGGCCACTCCAGGACCTTGAGATGCTTCTTACGGAGCCACTTAGTTGACCTAGCTGTGTGTATCTGGTCGTTGTCTTGCGTGAAGACCATGCCACAACCCATCACACCCAATGCTCTTACTGAGGGAAAGAGGTTGTTGGCCAAGATCTCGCAATACATGGCCCCATCCATCCTCCCCTTAATACGTTGCAGTCGTCCTGTCCCCTTTGCAGAAAAGCTTCCCCAAAGAATGACGTTTCCACCTCCATGCTTCACGGTTTGGATGGTGTTCTTGGGGTTGTTCTCATCCTTCTTCTTCTTCCACACAGCGATTGGAGTTTAGACCATAAAACTCTACTTTTGTCTTATCAGACCACATGACCAGCTCCCATTCCTTTTCTGGATCATTCAGATGGTCATTGTCAAACTTTAGACGGGCCTGGTTATGCGCTGGCTTAAACAGGGGGAACTTGGGTGCGCTGCAGGATTAAAGTCCCTGACAGCGTAGTGTGTTACTAATGGTTTTCATTGATACTGTGGTCCCAGCTCTCTTCAGGTCATTGACCAGGTCCTGTCGTGCATTTCTTGGGCTGATCCCTCACCTTCTTCATGATCATTGATGCCTCACAGGGTTGAGATCTTGCATGGAGCCCCAGACCGAGGGAGATTGACCATCACCTTGGACTTCTTCCATTTTTTAATCATTGCACCCACAGTTGTTGCCTTCTCACCAAGCTGCTTGCCTATTGTCCTGTAGCCCATCCCAGCCTTGTGCAGGTCTACAAATTTATCCCTGATGTCCTTACACAGCTCTCTGGTCTTGGCCATTGTAGAGAGGTTGGAGTCTGTTTGATTGAGTGTGTGGACAGGTGTCTTTTATACAGGTAACAAGTTCAAACAGGTGCCGTTACAGGAGGGCTCCTTAAAGAAAAACTAACAGGTCTGTGAGGACTGGAATTTTTACTGGTTGGCAGGTGATGAAATATTTATGTCATAAAATAAAATGCAACTTCATTATTTAAAAATAATACAATGTGATTTTCTGGATTTCTTTTGGATTCCGTCTCTCACAGTTGAAGTGTACCTATGATAAAAATGACAGACCTCTACATGCTTTGTAAGTAGGAAAACCTGCAATATCGGCAGTGTATCAAATACTTGTTCTCCCCACTGTACATACACACATTTGTAATGACTCATAGGTTGTTTTCTCTCTTTCTGGTCCATATTTGTCTCTGGGGTCAGGGGAGCTAATGTGTCCAAATTCACCACTTCCTGTTTACAGCTGGAACCCTAATTACCAAGAAGAACCCTGCTGATGTTCTTTGAGGAATGCAAGATATGAGCCCGGAAAGATTAGTTCCACTCAAACTGTAATAATGAGAGTAAAATAATGAATAATTGACTATAGAAAGAAAATATCATGTAAAAAGTTAACTCACCATTGTGCTTGAAATTTAAAAGATGTTTACAAGTCTTTTAAGGTGCAATCAGTGGAAAAGTATCCCATTATGGTAGTTGCAGGAGAGTAAGGTTGATATCTGTGTCAGGAAGGTGCTCACACCCCTAATGGGGTGAAACCACATGGCTCTCACCTGCGAGCAGAAACAGGGCTCCTCCAGACACAGCGATGCGTCCCTTAGTCACGGGGTTGTTGTCGCCCACTTTGGTGCACTTCATCCCCACTACACTCACTATCATCCCTATGAAGCCCAGCAGCACAGAAATCACCATCAGAGCACGACACGTCTGGATGTGCACTGTGGAGAAGGAGACATCGGGGGGAGCGGTGCGGGCGTCAGAGGGCACAGAGACGGGACAGAGGAGGGCAGAGAAGTGGGAGACAAGGAGGAGGTGAGGAAAGAACGGCGGGGGAGTGTGAGGGAGGAAGGGACAAGAGGGTCAATGGAATGATAGACAGGAGGGGTAGAGAGAGGACAACAACAGAACAGGTCTGTTAGGGCAGATGCTCTCTGATGACCAACACAAACACATGGATGCTCTTCATAGTGCTTTGTAACTCTACATAGTGCTGTGTAACTCTACATAATGCTGTGTACCTTTACATAGTGCTGTAATATGTCTCCGTAGTACTGTGTAACTCTACGTAGTGCTGTAATATGTTTACATAATGCTGTGTACCTTTACATAGTGCTGTAATATGTCTACATAGTGCTGTGTAACTCTACGTAGTGCTGTAATATGTTTACATAATGCTGTGTACCTTTACATAGTGCTGTAATATGTCTACATAGTGCTGTGTAACTCTACATAATGATATAATATGTCTACATAGTGCTGTGTAACTCTACGTAGTGCTGTAATATGTTTACATAATGCTGTGTACCTTTACATAGTGCTGTAATATGTCTACATAGTGCTGTGTAACTCTACATAATGATATAATATGTCTACATAGTGCTGTGTAACTCTACATAGTGCTGTGTAACACTACATAGTCCTGTAATACGTCTACATAGTGCTGTAATATGTCTACATAGTGCTGTGTAACTCTACATAGTGGTGTAATATGTCTACATAGTGCTGTGTAACTCTACATAGTGCTGTAATACATCTACATAGTGCTGTAATATGTCTACATAGTGCTGTGTAACTCTACATACTGGTGTAATATGTCTACATAGTGCTGTGTAACTCTACATAGTGCTGTAATACATCTACATAGTGCTGTAATATGTCTACATAGTGCTGTGTAACTCTACATACTGGTGTAATATGTCTACATAGTGCTGTGTAACTCTACATAGTGCTGTGATACGTCTACATAGTACTGTGTAACTCTACGTAGTGGTGTAATAAGTCTACCTAGTGCTGTGAAACTCTACATAGTGCTGTAATATGTCTGCATAGTGCTGTGTAACTCTACGTAGTGCTGTATGATGTCTACATAGTGCTATGTAACTGTACATAGTGGTGTAATATGTCTACATAGTGCTGTGTAACTCTACATAGTGCTGTGATATGTCTACATAGTGCTGTGTAACTCTACATAGTGGTGTAATATGTCTGCATAGTGCCATGTAACTCTACGTTTTACTGAGTATCTCTACATAGTGTTTTTGTAAGCAATAGCATATACGTATACACATGGTACTATATATTTAATAGAATCCCTCCAAATAGTACTGTGTATTTAAAATAATATTTACGCATAGTATTATAAATTCAATTATATACAGTGCCTTGCAAAAGTATTCGGCCCCCTTGAACATTTCAACCTTTTGCCACATTTCAGGCTTCAAACATAAAGATATAAAACTGTAATTTTGTTGTGAAGAAGCAACAGCAAGTGGGACACAATCATGAAGTGGAACGAAATTTATTGGATATTTCAAACTTTTTTAACAAATAAAAAACTGACAAAATGGGCGAGCAAAATTATTCAGCCCCTTTACATTCAGTGCAGCAAATTCTCTCCAGAAATTCATTGAGGATCTCTGAATGATGCAATGTTGACCTAAATGACTAATGATGATAAATAGAATCCACCTGTGTGTAATCAAGTCTCCGTAAAAATGCACCTGCTCTGTGATAGTCTCAGAGGTCCGTTGAAAGCACAGAGAGCATCATAAAGAACAAGGAACACACCAAGCAGGTCCGAGATACTGTTGTGGAGAAGTTTAAAGCCGGATTTGGATACAGAAAGATTTCCCAATCTTTAAACATCCCAAGAAGCACTGCGCAAGCGATAATATTGAAATAGAAGGCGTATCAGACCACTGCAAATCTACCAAGACCCGGCCGTCCCTCTAAATGTTCAGCTCATACAAGGAGAAGACTGATCAGAGATGCAGCCAAGAGGCCCATGATCACTCTGGATGAACTGCAGAGATCTACAGCTGAGGTGGAAGAGTCTGTCCATAGGACAACAATCAGTCGTATACTGCACAAATCTGACCTTTATGGAAGAGTGGCAAGAAGAAAGACATTTCTGAAAGATATCCATAAAAAAGTGTTGTTTAAAGTTTGCCACAAGCCACCTGGGAGACACACCAAACATGTGGAAGAAGGTGCTCTGGTCAGATAAAACCAAAATTGAACTTTTTGGCAACAATGCAAAACTGTTATGTTTGGCGTAAAAGCCACACAGCTCATCACCCTGAACACACCATCCCTACTGTCAAACATAAGCGTGGCAGCATCATGGTTTGGGCCTGCTTCTCTTCAGCAGGGACAGGGAAGATGGCTAAAATTGATGGGAAGATGGATGGAGCCAAATACAGGACCATTCTGGAAGAAAACCTGATTGAGTGTGCAAAAGACCTGAGACTGGGACGGAGATTTGTCTTCCAACAAGACAATGATCCAAAACATAAAGCAAAATCCACAATGGAATTGTTCACAAATAAACATATCCAGGTGTTAGAATGGCCAAGTCAAAGTCCAGACCTGAATCCATTCGAGAATCTGTGGTAAGAACTGAAAACTGCTGTTCACAAACGCTCTCCATCCAACCTCACTGAGCTCGAGCTGTTTTGCAAGGAGGAATGGGCAAAAATGTCAGTCTCTTGATGTGCAAAACTGATAGAGACATACCCCAAGCGACTTACAGCTGTAATTGCAGCAAAAGGTTGCGCTACAAAGTATTAATTTTGCACGCCCAATTGTTCAGTTTTTTATTTGTTAAAAAAGGTTGAAATATCCAATAAATTTCGTTCCACTTCAACCTGGGTCAGACTGGGAATGAAACAAAGTTTTATATGGAGCATTCATTAGAATTTTTATTGAACCAACTTCAACCATAGCAACCAACAAATTGTAAATCATTATGACATCATAAGTCAACTTCCTCAAGCAAAACTGTAGTCATTTACACATTTCTCTTGTTTCATATATTTTTCTTCTTTCCCTATCTACCTCCTCTCTCTCACTCACTATCTCTCTCTGTACATCTTTCTCCCTTTGTCTCTTACAAACTCTTTACATGTCAATTCTCCAAATCACTACACAGTGTTTTAACCACTGGGGAATTCCATGGATAACCCACAGAGACATCAGTGTACACATAACTTAGTAGGCGGGACATTGGCATATTTACACACAAACACACACTCGCTCAAATAAATGCATGCTCGCAGAAAATTACAGAGACGTATGAACACACACACATACTGTATATAAACATAAGGATTCTGTAGGATGAAACAGCACACGACCCCCCCCCCAAACACACACACACCCAACACATACACACACACACACACAACCCCACACAAACACAGTAGGAGGGACCCTTTTACATGTTCCACACATTGGGATTAGTGTGGCTTTGTCACAAAGCAGGATTGTTTTCAAGAGGCTGTCGCCACGGCGATCAAACACTGTAGCCCGCATAACACACGCTCACATTGCATTCTTGACAGTAGTCTACGAGGCTAACACAACAATAGTACAACTCTATAGTGTAGTAAGGCTTTACCAGTGCAGACATTCCCACAATTTAAATTAAGGCCACAGCACGACATTATATCACTACCACACCTAAATATTTCCAAACAACACATTTCTATCATGTTGTCAGCTAATTTAACTGCAACAATACAAAGTTTACATACAGTAGGTACACCGGCCACTATCAGAGGCTTTCTTACCCCCAAAGAGCATCACTAACTAGAAGACAGACAACCATAAACAGTAAAACCACAAATACAGCTTCCACCCTCCCCTCACCCCAAGCCACACACACAAAATTAAATGTATGGCATCTCTGACACTGTGAGAAAATGCACATCAAATGAGCAATGTAAAATCTATGATTTATCATGCAAACTGAGGTAAAATTCACTTCATATTTTACAGGAAAACACACTCGGGCATTCAGAGTCTGTCAGTAGATGACTCTCTGAACCTGACCTGAAAGGAAGGGTGACGGGCCGGTCAGCTTTGAACTGAGATTTATGTGCGGGACCGTTTCAAGGATTTTAATGGTTTATGAGAGAAAGAGGTTGTATTTTCTCTTTCATCCGTTCTTTTTAAATGTGTGCGTGGGCTCTATGGGCTGGCCCTACAGGACATCACTCTGATCAATGGAGGAACAGAGCAGTGAAGGGCCTTGTTCCCACTGTACTGTAGTGGTGCCAAGGCGGGCACGGCCAGCCCCGGCCTGTGTGGAAGTTGGCCGTGTATTTGTTAGATACATTTTTGTTACGTTTACATTGTTAGATTTTTTTCTCTTGTTTTTGATTCAGCGAACCCTTTCATTCAGAGAGACTTAGATACATTGGATTGCATACATTTATTACATTTAGTATTTGTATTGTTATTGTTATTATTGATGTTACTTCAGGGGGAGGAGAGCATAATACAGAGCCAGTTTAAATCTGAGGATGATAGAACATTCTAGACAATCACACAATATGTGGCACAAGGGCCAATCAGGACAATGTTTAACATCTTTCCCAAAAGAGAGCACTTTTGGTCTATAGATTTAGTGTTGGACACTCTCACACCTATCCTGCAATATCTGGTCTGACGTCCAGGGACGGACTAGCACTGACATTTCGTGGCCTTAGAGGCAGCCAGAAGTGGGATGTGGGTTGCTATGCTACTGTGAAACATTGTAGGCTGATTGTTGTAATGTGAAAAACAAACATATTTTACATCTAAAGTATGAATGGGCCATCAGTACTCCTGTCCAGTTTGCAAGAAACAAAACCACAGTCAGAGTAACAAGCGATCTGGAATTGAAAGAGATATACTGGAGAGAGGTGAGAAAGAGAGAGTGAGAGAGAGAGAGAGTGAGTGAGTGAGAGGAGTTCAGATAAGTTGAGAGAAGAGGTTTAGGCGCCAGCAGTTACCACTAGAGAGAGAGTGAGGGAGAGAAAGTGAGGAAGAGAGGGAGAGAGAGAGAGAGAGAGAGGGAGAGAGAGAGAGAGAGAGGGAGAGAGAGAGAGAGAGAGAGAGAGAGAGAGAGAGAGAGAGAGAGAGAGAGAGAGAGAGAGAGAGAG
>JACXGM010005328.1:0-22910 GCA_016801145.1 Umbra pygmaea | reverse complement strand
CATCAGCCTGTGTGGGCCAGGGTCAGATATTCCACTGAATTATCCAAAGATAGATAACATCATGGTACATTAACCAGTATACTACTCATGTAAGAGTATAACACAGTAACCAGAATATTACCTGTGTAAATATATAACACTGTAACCAGGCAGTTACCTGTGTATCTGTATGTAGCATTAACACACTCCATGTGTTAAAATAAAATGGCACACTTTAACAGGTCTGTTTTAAATTATATTGTTTACGATTTCTAACTTTTAAACGTACAATATGTAACTTCTCTGCATAAAAAATCACTATACTTATGTTATATATATTTTTAGTGTACTTACATTATCCCAAATATTTCCACCAACTTTCAAACCAAGAGGAATTTGTAATGTAATTCGAAGACATGGGACGTTTCGTTTTGTCACCCGTCAATGGGGTCATATAAACTTTGACTCCTGTAGTTGCTCTAATTTCCGGGGAACCACGAAATGGCATTACATAAAGTGAATAATCGTAACTAAACACAACGTGAATAAAACTATAATATATTTAAAAATACACAGCACCGTCGCTAGCTATTGGCAAGAACCGTTCGCTTGGCAACAGTACAGTAGCTATATATTGCCGGCAACATGATTTTGGATTTTCCGTTTCAAAATCATAGCACTCGTAAGTCATTACAATAATCATTGTTAATTCATTGCATATATAGGTAGTGTGTCCATGTTCATGTGTTACAAAAATGTGTCTATTGTAGGCTAAAACAGACTCTAGTGAATATTTTTCAAATATAATCTTGTTTTCACGAGACACTGACAATATATTCAATCAAATTGTGTGTACCACATATTTGTTTCTGTTTTTAATAAAAGGTTATTAAAAAATGATAAATTATTATTTTTTGCTTTATTTATTTACACACAATACAATTAAATTTGGTTTCAATTCACTAGCTTAATAATGAATTAACAATGATTATTGCAATTAATTAAAACGAGCGCTATTGTTTTGGAAAAACAAAAATCAGAGTTTGCATTGCTGGCATAATAGCGTTATTGTTTTGATTGATTGACCCCTAGCAGTCAAAAACTACATATTGTACCTTTAAGTTGATGCAGTCTCAAACCTGTCAACATCAGACACAGGCTTAAAGGTACAATATTTAGTTTTCCAAAACGAAAAAAAATAAGTACTTTGCATAAAAGATCAAACATCATTATACCTATATTATATATATTTCTTAGTTGTGTACTTACATTATCCTAAATGTTTCCACCAACTTTCAAACCCAGAGAAATTTGTAATATAATTCAAAGACACGGGACGTTTCATTTTGGCCTTCCGTCAATGACATCATATAACCTTTGAATTCTCTAGTTGCTCTAAGTTCCAGGGAACCACCAAACATAATGTGAATAAAGTTATCAAATTTTTCACAATACATTACTTTGTCAGTGAACATTTTTTCTGCCGGAGACGTTAGATTGGAAGGTTGTCATTGACGACGATAACAAAACCCATGATCCCACACTACTTCCAGAAGTCATCCAAGTACATCTTTTGCTATTGTTTTGATTGAGAGACCCCTAGCGGCCAAAAACTACATATTGTACATTTAAAAGATTTAATTTAGTGCACACTGAAAAGTGTTCATTTGTGCGCTATTAAAAGTGATCAATTAGTGCACAATTAAAAGTGTTCATTTAGTGCACTATTAAAAGGAAAACACCTTTTCTGCAGGACCAACAGAAGACATGCAACAGAAAATGTTCATTGGACAAATGTAGGTAGGTCATTGCACTTTTAATTCTGCAAGGTTCTGTTTGGTTTCTTGTGAATACAACCTAGACCATCAAATCCAGCACATACGCTCAATAATACAAACACACATACATACATCCAAACATACATATGTTCATACATACATACATACATACATACATACATACATACATACATACATACATACATACATACATACATACATACATACATACATACATACATACATACATACATACATACATACATACATACATACATACATACATACATACATACATACATACATACAAACGTACAGGGATGCTGACTTCCCTCAATATTGGACAAAAATGTGTAAAATGATCTAGTTTAGTAATATCCTCACATATCATATCATCAGCTGCTTTCCTGACTTACACACAACAGGGTGTCTTGCTTGGGAAGAAAGCAAAACGCTACAGAAAGCATGCTAGTAGTACACCGGGTAAACTTGAAAGTCAGTAGGTCGTGTGTGATGTCGTTTGTTCACACACGCTGACACATACACACACACACAGGGAGTGTTAGGGCCGGAGTAAAACAATGCATGTGTGTAGGGAGGACCGAGCACATTCTGAGAATATCTCTGGTGTTTGACTTAACACTGGGCTTTTCTTCTCCAAACAACCACTATTCATGAGAGGGACAATACTCTGTTTTTATTATGCTCATGAGCCGAAGTACATGCAAGCTCCAGCTAACCTCTTGCAGTGAAAGCCACAGATAATGTTTTGATATAATGACTTGTATAGCAGCCAAACACTAGCAAAATACCCCGTTTGTTGTTTTGGGACGGTGTGCGTCACAGGGATTGATAGTGGTATCCGTCTTTCTTATGCTACCACAAAGAAAAACACAAAACCTTTTGTAGGGTGACAAACATTGTTTGTTTGAATTGCAGAAAATGTATTTACTAATTCCTCCCCCTGTAACTTTTATTAGTAATTGTAATGGAGTAATGAGTGGAGACAAAAGACGGGTGAATTTAATCCTCCTGTCATTAATTATGAGTCAGTAGGTCTACTCTAAACAGATCGGAGATGACAGAAACCTCATATTCAGGGCTAATTTATGCCTGAACCCCACATTCCGCTGCCTCAAGCTTTTGCTAAGTTTTTTTCCATTTGTGTTTATTTTCTTCTCTAACTTTCCCTCTCTCTTTATCTCCCTCCCTCTTCCCCTATTCCCCTTCCTCCCACTCTCTCCCATTCTCTTAATTAAACTGGACAACAACAGCATTATGAATAAGGAAGATTTATGCCTTCACATTACTGTCTCAGACAGTTGGAATATTTGTTTTGTAATTTGTTGATGCATTCATTTTCTGACTTCTACAATTAGTCAAATGGGTAATATGATCAAGCTGTCACTTGAAAAACACACCATAAATCAATCCAGTTAATGGCCATTTTGGGTTCTGGGTAAACAGAACGTTTATAAGAGAAGAAAAATCTAAATTAGAAGGCATCTTATAATGACCAACTCCAGTCAAGGCAATAATGTTAATACAAAGGAAACTTATATGAATAACATTGCCATTCAGACTACTGACATTTGGCGGTTACAGAGAGAGATAATGACAAGTTACCCACAGCAAATAAGTAATAAGGAAAAAAGCATTTTTTTGGTTGTTGCAAGACAGAGTTGGAGACAGAGAGAGGTAGGTACAGTCGAAGTGCAGTGCGGGACAGAAAGAAGGACACTGGCAACGCATAGTGATGGTACTCACCGTCTAGTGACAGCATGGAGTCGAAAACCTTGCATTGCACCTGTCCGGTACTCTGGGAGGCACAGCTCATCCACAAACCCTCGTAGAGCCCCACGGCCGTGATGATGGCGTCACCCGCATACGAAGATTGCTTCCACTGGGGTAGCGCAGTGGTGGAGATGATGCCAATCCAACCACCCAATGCCAGAAAATAACCCAGCAACTGGAAACCTGAGTTTGCCATCCTGTCTTTATTTCTGTTTCTCACTGTCTAGTGTAATTTTTCCTCTTACCCTCTGTGTCCTTCTGGGATTTGCTGAACGGTTTTCCTTGTTTCTTTCTTTATTCCTTACTTTCTTTATTCCTTACTTTCTTTATTCCTTATCTTAATTCTGTCCTTTTATTTGCCTTATATTTGTCCCCTTCAGAAAAACTGAAGAAGTACACAATGATTCCACACACATAAAGAACATAACACAGAACTCACACACTTTTGTTGTTACTCCTGTGAATAGGACAACTAAAACAAAAGTCCAACAGTACTTTACAAACAGTCCAGATTTCAGTTCAACCCCGGGTGTTCTCTTAGTGCTCTATCCCCTTTCCTTTTCTGTGGTCACCTTAACCGTGACTGGCCGATCCCTCAGAACATCTCCTTCACTTTCTACAGTCTCAAACACATCTGCCCTTCTCTCTCTCTCTCTCTCTTGCTCTCTCTCTTTCTCTCTCACCCAGTTGGAAGTCCGTATGGCAGGTCTTAGACCAGACTGCTGTTCCGTGGTGGTCCGGTGGGATCAGGTCGTCAGGCTTGGTCTCTAGGCTCACTGAGCTGCCACAGATAGTGCATGATTTCCCGTTAGGTTTTCTCTCTCTTTCCCTCAGCAACACTCTCTGTTTGCTCCCGACTCCAGAGCATCAACGAGGAATAAGAGAGAAAAAAGAGGAAAAAAGTGTATGAAGAAAAAAAGCCCCATAAAGCCTGGGCAAAGAAGGGCTCAAGAGCAGGGCTAAGATTGGCTCCTCCACTGTTCTAGGAACGCCCAGTGGGGGGGGGGGCAGGATGGGGGTATAGAATGATGGGTGTAAAGAGTGTGGTGAGAGAAAGAGTGATGATAGATCTCTGAACTACAAAAGTTGTTTTAACAAATATTATGTTGTTCTCTATGGTGTCACATAATTTCACCTGAAGATGTGCCCAAATTAAGATAGTTAGGTATTGTGATTGATGATCATTTGGCTTCCAAGATACGTTTAAAAAAACATTTGAAAGGGGGATAGAAGCAGTGAAGAAGTCATTGGAATGCAATAGAACGCTAAAGACCACAGCCCCTTTGGGGAGAAAACAGTAGGAAGCTGTTATTGGCTTACAGTCAAAAACTCTGATCTAATGAAGTGAACATACAGGATGTTGAAAACTGTATGATTTCTTTATTAAAACAGGCCCACAATGAAATTATGTAAACAAGGTTTTATCAGGCTTATCTATCCCAAGTCCCAAACAGCGCTATGCCAGTTTGTGTTGCCTCATTCTGGATTTCCAGGGAAAGCCGGAAAACCCATAGTCAGGCTCGAACCTCTGCCTATCATCTCGAACCATTGACTATCATGACGTAGACTGACTATCATGACGTAGACTGTATATCATGACATAGACTGACTATTATGACGTAGACTGACTATCATGATGTAGACTGACTATCATGACGTAGACTGACTATCATGACGTAGACTGACTATCATGACGTAGACTGACTATCATGATGTAGACTGTCCTGCAGCTTGTGTGGCACAATACAGAATGGTTTGTTTCACTGGACCCATTGGTTCATTTTAGATTAATGTGTTCAACTATGAGTAATGTCCACTTCATGATTTAGGTAATAGATATTTACATATTCAAATTTTTCCATACTAAAGTATCAACGTTTCTTAGGATAATTGACATTAAAACATTTGAAAACCCCTGAAATAGGTATTAGTTGATATGGGAAATGTAGAAGTTATTTGTTGTATTTATGTATTTTATTCTTAGAGTCTTAGACTCAGTGTGACTCCCAGTTGAAATAAAAATATCTGAGCAGCAAAAGTCCATCATTCTGAAAAAGTGTTTTTGTCAGGTCAGAAAGCATCTCTGTTCACCCTGTAGTAGTTTGAACCCTGTTTTTGTCTGGTCAGAAAGCATCTCTGTTCACCCTGTAGTAGTTTGAACCCTGTTTTGCCAGGATTTGTACCACAAACCGACAATCATAAATTACTATTAAACTGACAAGCGTTTTAAAGGACGTCACACCTAGACAACCATTCTAGAAATTATGGGCTGGCCTAGAAAAAGTATTCCCATCCCCATGGAAACAGTATAATTGAATCCCTGGTCTGAGAGAATGGGACAGAGGAGAAAAAGTGAGAGAGGATGGGTATGAAAGGTAATATATATATATACCCAAGGAAAAAAAAGTATATTTAAATGTACTTGAAATGTATTTTATTTATCCTAAATATACTTCTAATATATTATTTTGGTATGTATATTTTGAAAGTATACTTCAAATATACTTAAATACATTGAATACATACTTGTGGTTAACCATAAGTATACTAGAAGTATAATACTGGAGTATAATTTAAATATACTTTTTTTTACTTGGGTAAGTATGTTCTCCCTTAGAATTATTGTTTGATTTTGTGAGAATTGCAGATTTGGTTAATGTCCTACAATGGGACCAGATCACATAGTTTATAAGTTAATTTCATTTTTGCAATTTTACCTTAAAGATTTCCCCAAAATATTTTTACCCAAAAGAACACAAAAGTAACCAAAAGAACAAAAAACTACAGAAAAAAAACAAAAGAACACAAACTACCAATACAAGAACAACAACACAAAAAAGAACACAAAAATTCCCAAAAGTGCACAAAAGAACACAAAACAACCAGAAATAACAGAAAATAACGCAACAATAGAAAAAAGAAACACAATATAATACAAAAAAATCTAGAAAACAAATTATCTGAAAATACCCATACAAACTCAAAATACCACTCAAAAGAAACCAATTGAACAAAACTATAGTTTTATAAACTATTTTTAAAAAAAACTAGACAAAGCTACCCAAAATAAAGAGCAGAATACCTTTGGGAAAAATCCTGGAATGTTTGTTGCGTTATGATTGCGTTGTGAGATCTGTCATCATCTCAGTATACTATATGTCTTATTCTTTGTGCAAATATTTTTTACAATACCCTGTTTCTCTACCCTGTTTCTTATCAAGCTGTTCATTCAACCACAGTCTACTACATATCTGGCTTTCTACCTTGATTTACCTCACTGGTGCATAAGCTGCTAGAGTGTAACAGTAGTTAATGTAGGGAGGCTTATGTGCATTTTTGTGATGAATGGCTCTGGGGGGCATGTCCGGTATGAAGTAACTACCTTAACTATAATAGATACAAACTTTGTTGTGACCAAACTAACTTTACAACTAAAATCATTGCAAAGAGGTTAACCATCTACTTGTGTAAATCTAGCTAAGAGAACTGTATTTTATCCCTGTGATTGGTTTTTGTCACGTGTTACGTTGTTTACGTTAATTTGCCAGGTGAACGTGGGGCGAACAGCTGAAAGAATAGCAATGCAGAAACTCAAACCAACTTTTAGAATCAGATGTGTGTGTAGAATTAGCAAACTATAACCATAAACTGGAGTAAACGTTCCATACAGTATATCCAGAAAGTATTGACAGCGCTTCACTTTTTCAACATTTTGTTAAACTACACCCTTATTCCGAAATGGATTAATTTCATTTTTTCCCTTAAAATTCTACTAACAATACCCCATAATGACTGTGGGCCTGTTTTTCTTTGGAAAGAACTGGGAGACTAGTCAGGATTGAGGGAAAGATGAATGCAGCAATGTACAGACACATCCTTGCATAAAATCTGCTCCAGAGCGCTCTGGACCTCAGACTGGGGTAAACGTTCATGATGAGGGGTGCTGGTGGGGTACAGACGATGGGTCAGGGTATTGCTACAGTCATGAGAGATGAGGGGTGTTGATGGGGTACAGATGATGGGTCAGGGTATTGCTCCAGTCATGAGAGATGAAGGGTGCTGGTGGGGTACAGATGATGGGTCTGGGTATACCTCCAGTCATGAGAGATAAGGGGTGCTGGTGGGGTACAGATGATGGGTCTGGGTATTCCTCCAGTCATGAGAGACAAGGGGTGTTGGTGGGGTACAGATGATGGGTCGGGGTATTCCTCCAGTCATGAGAGATTAGGGGTGTTGGTGGGGTACAGATGATGGGTCAGGGTATTGCTCAAGTCATTAGAGAGGACTGGTGTTGGTGGAATACAGATGATGGGTCAGAGTTTGCTCCAATCATGAGAGAGGACTGTTGTTGGTGGGGTACAGATGAGGAGTCAGGGTATTGCTCCAGTCATGGGAGATGAGGGGTGCTGGTGGTGTTCAGATGATGGGTCAGGGTATTGCTCCAGTCATGAGAAACAAGGGGTGTTGGTGGGATACAGATGATGGGTCTGGATATTCCTCCAGTCATGAGGGATGAGGGCTGCTGGTGGGGTACAGATGATGGGTCTGGGTATTGCTCCAGTCATGAGAGAAGAGGGGTGTTGGTGGGGTACAGATTGTGGGTCAGGGTATTCCTCAAGTCATGAGAGATGAGGGGTGCTGGTGGGGTACAGTTAATGGGTCAGGGTATTCCTCCATTCATGAGAGATGAGGGGTGCTGGTGGGGTACAGGTGATGGGTCAGGGTATTGCTCCAGTCCTTAGAAAGGACTGGTGTTGGTGGGGTACAGATGATGGGTCAGGGTATTGATCCAGTCATTAGAGAGGACTGGTGTTGGTGGGGTACAGATGATGGGTCAGGGTATTCCTCCAGTCTTGAGAGATGAGGGGTGCTGGGGGGGTACAGGTGATGGGTCAGGGTATTGCTCCAGTCTTTAGAAAGGACTGGTGTTGGTGGGGTACAGATGATGGGTCAGGGTATTGATCCAGTCATCAGAGAGGACTGGTGCTGGTGGGGTACAGATGATGGGTCAGGGTATTGCTCCATTAAATAGCATAGATTGTATAAATCAATGGATATAACCATGTGTGACGTAACCCATTGGTTTGTGCAGATCTGATTTCGGTCATCAAATTTGCCATTATGGGCACAGAGATCTTGGTTGCGGATGTGACAATTTTAGACGAGAGGGAGGAGTAATCTAGCTAATTTATATTAATTGGGATGCTAACGAAAAACAGTATTAACACAAAATGTACTTTTGAGTGTCTTGTCGTACAAACGAATGCCATAGCCATACCCTAAACAACCCTTTGCTTTATTGCCGATTTTAAAATCAACGAGACCATAATTAAAAAAACAAACATCATGATAAATTGCAAAAGGCTTAAATCTAGCGATTCAGACCATATACTCATAATGAAAATTATTATTACCTCAGTTAATCAAGTATATTATGTCTCTCATCCCCATTCACTATTACAGAAACCAAGCTCTATAGCAACCAGGTGTATCGCCCCCGGCTGGATTTCAGATAGAATGCAGGTTTTAGGCACGTCCTCTTTTGTGTCATTTTGCCAAACTGGATGCTCACCCTGTGGTCATGAGAGAGGACTGGTGTTGGTGGGGCACAGATGATGGGTCATGGTATTCCTTCAGTTATGAGAGATGGTGTTGGTGGCGTACAGATGATGGGTCGGTGTATTCCTCCAGTCTTGTGAGATGAAGGGTGTTGGTGGGGTACAAATGATGGGTCGGGGTATTTCTCCAGTAATGGGAGTAGGATTGTTGGTGGGGTACAGAATAAAGGTCAGGGTATTGCTCCAGTGTTTGTTTAGGGCCAGATGGCTGGTGAATGGCAGATGAAGCCTCTGGTGTGTAGGCTCTGCTCATTGACCAAAGGAATGCTTGTCTTTTCTTTGGCTTTTGGCTGAGTGGAGAGGATGAGGGCTGCTGTATAACAGTGGATTAGCATCCACATTCCCCCCCTAATCTCCCAGCCTCAGCTGTTCAGCCTGAGACCTGACCACTGCACCACCAAGACCTGTATGTTGGCCTCTCGCTCCTCTACAGCCAAGGAGCCAGAGCCAGGTGGGACTAGTAGAGAGCTTCTAGAAGTGAATGGTGGCAGAGTGGGGATTTGAGAGGGCCAGAGAGGGCGGCAAAGAGATGTGGAGTGGGGCATAGCGGGGAGAGAGCGATGGAAGAGTCCTCCAGACTGAGAGGCTTTTCCAGGTAGCAGGATGTGAGGGGCACCGGGGGCCTTGGATGAACTTTAGAGTAGAATGGCTGAATCCAGGACCCACACAAAGCAATGAGCACAACCATGACAAGACAGCTTCTCCTCCTCTCCTCTGCTCCACCTTTCCTCTGCTCTACCTCCATTGCTCCTCCTATACTCTGCTCCTCTTTTGCCCCTTCTCCTCCGCTCTGCTCCTCCTACTCTGCTCCTCCGCTCTGCTCCTCCTACTCTGCTCCTCCTATCCTCTGCTCCTCCTATCCTCTGCTCCTCCTATCCTCTGCTCCTCCTCTCCTCTGCTCCTCCTCACCTCAGCACTTCCTCCTCTGCTCCTCCTCCTCTGCTCCTCCTCCTCTGCTCCTCCTTTACTCTGCTCCTCTTTTTCCCCTCCTCCTCTGCTCCTCATCCTCCGCTTTTACTCCACTCTGCTCCTCCTCTCCTCTGCTCCTTTTACTCTGCTCCTCCTATCCTCTGTTCCTCCTATCCTCTGCTTCTCCACTCCTCTGCTCCTCCTATCCTCTGCTTCTCCTATGCTCTGCTCCTCCTCCTCAGCTCCTCCTCCAATCCTCCTATACTCTGCTCCGCCTATACTCTGCTCCTCTTCTGCCCCTCCTCCTCTGCTCCTCATCCTTCACTTTTCCTCCGCTCTGTTCCTCCACGTCTGCTCCCCCTATGCTCCTCCCCCTCTGCTTTTCTTCCCCTCAGCTCCTCCTCTGTTCCTCCTGTCCTCGGCTCTTCCTCCTCTGCTCCTCATCCTCCACTTTTCCTCTGCTCTGCTCCTCCATGTCTGCTCCTCCTATCCTCTGCTCCTCCTCTCCTCTGTTCCTCCTGCTCTGCTCCTCCTCTCTTCTGTTCCTCCTACTCTGCTCCTCCTATCCTCTGCCCCTCCTCCTCAGCTCCTCCGCCTCTGCTCCTCCTCCTCTGCTCTTCCTATACTCTGCTCCTCTTCTGCCCCTCCTCCTCTGCCCCTCCTCCTCTGCTCCTCATCCTCCACTTTTCCTCCGCTCTGCTCCTCCACATCTGCTCCCCCTATGCTCCTCCCCCTCTGCTTTTCTTCCCCTCAGCTCCTCCTCTGTCCCTCCTGTCCTCTGCTCTTCCTCCTCTGCTCCTCCCCTTCTGCTATTTCTCCCCTCTGCTCCTCCTGTTCTAAGCCTCTTCCTCTGCTCCTCCTCTTCTGCTCCTCCTCTGATTTTCCCCTTCTCTGCTCCTCCTCCTCCTCTGCTCCTCCTATCATCTGCACTTCCTTTCTTCTTCCTCCTCTGTTCCTCCTCCTCTGCTTTTCCTCCTCTTTGCTCCTCCAACTCTGCTTCTCCTCCTCTGTTCCTCCTATCCTCTGCTCCTCTTCCTCCACTCCTCCTCTCTTCTGCTTCTTGTCCTCCACTCCTCCTCTTACCTTGCATCCCACCTTTTCTCCTAATGGCCCCTTTGAGAGGTCCCCTCAACAAAGGGCCCTGAGAGACACAGGGAAAGTGATGAAGGGTCATAATTCTACAGTCTGTAGACCCCAGGGAGCACAAAAGTATCTTAGTCTGGGTATGGGAGCGGAGAACAGAGAAAGATAGGTAGGGAGTGGTGAGAACGGAGAAGGGGGCACTTGTGGGAATACAAAGAGATGGGGGTGGAGGGCAGGAAAGGAAAAAGTGTCAGGATCTTTCCCATGTAAACAGGCAATTAGTACAGAACCAACATTCCCATTGAAAGCAGTTCCATGGCTGATGGACCTGCTGCCCCATTGGGTGTATTATTGTGTTATAAGTAATGTTTTGGGGGGGTATTCTACACTTGTAAATCAAGCGCTCTTGCAATGCCACAATTAGAGGATGTTGGCAATTTTAGATCCTCACTTCTCAAGGTCAAATTTAAATCCATTTGAGTTTTGAATATTTGTCATGTTTGAGTTACATACAGTGCATATCGTGAAACAGTGCGGTCCTGTATGTAGATTCTATTGTATGGTGTGAGCCCCTTGGGAGGTCCCTGTGTCGTTGGGAACTCTCGGCTCTTGTTAGCCACTGCATGACTCCAGTCTTTGATCAGCTCAGCTGACTCTTTTTAAGCTCAGCTTAGCACTGGAACAGTCTGGACCGTCTGGGGAGGGGGGTGACAGCGGGTCAGGGGAGAAGAAGAGCAAGGTGAAGAGAGGCTGAAAGGTTAGAGAAGAAACCAAGACGTCCATGTTTTCTCTTGATAATGCTCTGGAGGTCCAGTGTGAGGTGAGGGGGTTAATGATGGAGAAAGAGTTGAGAATGGAGAGACAGAGTGGGGTGGAGGGGACAGAGGGCTGAGGAATTAGTGATGCAAAGACAAAGTGAGAAGAATTTATGGTAGGAGGGTGCTGGATATTGGGAAGTAATATACCCTTGTCTCCTCATGGTAAGAGCTACAGTGCATGACCCTTGTCTTCTCATGGTAAAAGGAGGCGCATCACCCTTGTCTCCTGGTACCTACACAATACATTTTATCAATAAGGCTCAAGTGGATGAGGTATATGGCCAATATTCTAAGAGCTGTTTTTAAGCAAATATCATCATAGAGTGCCTGGACACAGCTTTTATTTTTATTTTATTTAACCTTTATTTAACCAGGTAAGTTGACTAAGAACTATTTCTTATTTACAGCAACGACCTGGGAGCAATTAGGTTAAAGTGTCTTGCCCAAGGACACAATGACATTTGGCTCAGTCGGGAATCGGACTGGCAACCTTCTGACAACAAGACTGACTCCCTACCCACTGAGCCATCTGCGCCCCAAGCTTATTAGTGGTATGTTGGCAATATTACAAACCCACAAGACGCCTTGTTGCTTTTATAAACCGTTTATCAATGCAATCGGAGCTGAAATTTAAAATCAATTATTACAGGGTGACATTGGTTTTATGTAGAGAAATATTTGTACAACAAATAAAATACTGAAATCTTCAGTAGAGACACCTTTGCTGCAATAGTAGATTTAAATCTCCTGAGTTAACTATGTACCAGCTTTGTACACAATGTCAAAGGGATTTTGGTCCATTCATCTTGACATAATTGCTCCAGGTTGTTCAGGTTGGTTGGATGATGCTTGTGAGCTGCAATTTTCAAATAGTTCCTCAGACTCTCAGTGGGACTGCGTTCAGTAATTTGACTGGGCCACTGTAGGACATTCAATGCTGAACATTGTAATGCTAAAAGTGAATTACCTCCCAAGCTTGAGTTTTTTTAGTTAACTGAAGCAGGCTCTCCTGTAGTATTTCTCCGCATTTTGCTTCATTCATTCTTCCTTCAGTTTTAACAAGAAGCCCAGTCCCTGCAATAGCAAGCATCCACACTGTAAGGAAAGTCTGTCTTGACCATAGAAATTAAATCTATAGAAGCCTTATTAAACTGTTTTGCTTGGTCATTCGATTAGTACACAAAACAATGGCGACTGTCGTTAGTTCAAGGTAACAACACGCGAATCGATTTAATGCGGAAGTAGGCCGCCAGATCTTTGCAATGGAATGGTACACGTAAAAATGGCTGCTGCTCTGACCATTCTGCAACATTTATTTGCATTGGAATGGCACTTCTAATCATTCAATTTCTATGGTCTTGACACATGGGCAGTGTTAGGATTGCGTCAAGTGATTGGAGTTTTGGCTAAAAAGTTTGGTGAGCACAAACTTTTCCACATTGTAGCTGCATGCTTTCAGATGGTACTTTATGAGTAACTGCTTCTTTCTTGCTTCCCTACTGTACAGTGTTATCCAGAAATTGTGACATGGTTTACTGGTTTTGCATTTCTCCACACCAAGTCATGGAACTCTGAAGTGATTGTTGGTTATGTCTCCGTAAAATAATAATAATTTTTAATATAAAATAATTGTAGACAACATTTATTTTTTTAAACAATGAGAAAGTAAGAGTAATGGTAAGGTGTGAGTTTGTGTTGACAGTATTTAGGCTTTGGCATAGCTTGTAATTTCCATCATTTCCAGAAAGCAAAATCATCTTAGAAGAGCGTTTGTGGGTGTCATTCAAGACGTCTTGAGCTGGGTGGCCTCAGAAACCAGCCCAGCCCATTGACCTAGACGTGAAGAAGTTCCCCACAATACACATTTCCCCTGGGCTGTTTGCAAAGCCCCAGGTGGGATCTTTCAAAATCTTCTTGTGCGCTACCTCCGGAAGTCGCGTGAAATTCAAGAGGGACCCGCAAGTTCACATGCTAAAATTGTGTCTTGTCTTGAGCGGACTAAAAAATGTTGCTGAAATCTATTGGAAATTAAACGCACCCTTAAGTGAGTAGGCCAAGCTAAAGCTGAACTTGGAGCAACTGTGTGGTGTGGTTGGAGTGTGTGGATTAACTGAGTGGAATGGGCGGAGAAACTGTGTAGTGTGGTTGGAGAGAGTGGAGTAACTGAGTAGAGTGGGTGGAGAAACTAGCTGGAGCAGGCAGAGTAACTGGGTGGAGTAGGCAGAGTAACATGGTGGATTGGGCAGAGTAACTGGCTGGAGTGTTTGCTGTGGGTGGAGTCACTGGGTAGACTGGGCAGATTAACTGTAGGCTCAGTCAAAAGGTTACAATGACTGTCTATGGAAAACTTCACTTTGAAACAAAACAGTCACTGGTCATGGTGTAAAAAACTATTACTGCTATGGCGTAGATACTGATTATTAGTGACAGCGGGAAGAGCTGAACATTTTGATATTAGATAAAAATAAACTAAAAACTGTAGGAATGGCGGCAGTTTAGAAAATGTGTCAAGATTCAGCAGCTGTCACCTGCATGCAGTGGGTCACACAAACTCTTCAATGGCAACCAAGTGTATTCAGTTCAGTAGAAAAGGGGTAGTCATCTTCACACGGCCTTAGTATCAAAAATATTAATCTTAGAGCTTAGATAATTATAGTGTAGGACTATATAGAAGTTAGCTAGAGTGGAGATTCAATGAATGTCTATGGAGAATGTGAGTTTGAAACAAATGGTCATGGTGTCAAAAGTATGGCTTAGATAGTATGACTATGGCTTAGATACTGACATGTTTAGTGACAGCGGGAAGAGCTGAACAAGTTTATATAAGATATGTGCATGTGGACTGAAAACTGTAGAAATGGCAACAGTTTAGATAATGTGTCAAAAGTCAGCAGATAGCATCCGGGAAAATAAATCCAGGAAATTCCAGTCACTCTGTGCTGTGCACCTGCAGGCAGTGGGTCACACAAAGTTTTGAGGGCAAACTGCTCATTTTGAGATCAGTAGTAAAGGTGTAGCCATCTTCACATGGCTCTAGTATGAAAACTATAAATCTCACAGCTTAGATAATTATACCGTAGGTCTCATAAGATCCAGGCTGACATTTAGATATATAATATGTCTATGAATGGTGTCATGGTGTAAAAACTATTAAGGCTATGGCTTAGATATTGACATATGTAGTGACAGCAGGAACAGCTGAACATTTTGATATAACTGTGTGGACTGAAAAATGTAGGAGTGGCGGCAGTTTTCGAAATTCTGTCAAGATTTGGCAGTTGGCAGCTGCTCACACTATATGTATTGCATACTTCACCTTGTATCTTCGAAAATAAACCATCAGTCATTCCTACTAGAAAATCAGAAATGTGAGCCAACCACAGTTTGAGCTTTGGTTCACTTACTAGAAGTAATCATCAAATTAACTTGTAAATACACCCCTGTGTTTTCCTAGCTACAGTATGAGCTCTGACTGTGGGTACTGTACAGTTCAACAGACAAAGAGAATGGCCTGGTCACTGATGTTATATAATCCCACTTGCAGTACATGTACAGTATATACACCCTGGCACAGGCTAATTTGATAGGGCAGTGATTCTGTAACCTTGTGTCATTAGCCAGTTTCCTGTAGAACCTACTACAGGAAGGAAGGCTAGGAGCTCAGCCTGTCTACATCCCATTACAGATCTTCAGTATGATGGCTGGGAAAACAAACAGAGTGACCACATATAGCAAGCTTTACATCAGTAACAAAAAGGCAACAAGGTGCACTACGTATTTTGTTTACCCAATGACAGTGAAATGTGAAATAGCTTGTCCAATAGGATTGTGTTGTTAAGTTGTTAAAACAAATGCCATTTCACTGTTGCATTACTCAAACCAATAACAGTGTAGGGTTTAAACCTCCTAACAAACGTCCGTAGCTGAGCTCCCCCCCCCCCGCCCGCCCGCCCACATACCTTTGTTTCATCTCTCTACTTATATGTTTCTCTCAGTTTTCCTCCCTGAACTTAACTGCCCTCTGACCAAAACCTTCCTGAATGTCAGGCAGCTAATTAGCCACCCGGTCACCAGCCTTGTCACCATGCCAATATTGGTACCCTGTCGAACAGGGGGGATAAAGGTATAGAGGGATGCAGATGTTTAGAGGAGCTAAATCAGATGGAGAGAGTTGGTGTGCTCATTTATGTTTCAAATCAAATGCATTTCAGACAGAAAAGGTGATATTAATAAGGGAAATCATGTGATTGTGGTGGGCACGTTCCTGATGTTCACTTATGTATTGCTGAGCCATGGCCACTTGGGTTTCCTGGCTGAACTGCTTCGTTTATTTATTTGTGGATTTCAGTCATCCATTTTGTAAGATATGTTAGGTATTTGCTTTAAATATGACATACCTTAGTCCAAGGTTTTGTGGCTAATGTCAGCCAGACTAGGGCTAAGGATTTGAGTCTAAATGTGTACTATGTATATTATATATTTAGCCAATTCTACCTTAGTAGAACCTATCATTACATAACAAATCACACAAATTAAGGGATTTTACCAGACGTACATAAGAGAAAACTTTGCATGTTATTTATCAAGTAATGAACATACTGTGAAATGTATTCAAAATGAATTGGTAACAAAATCCTTGTATGTGTTCATGACTCCACATTATCCCCATACAGAAACAAGATGATGTGAAGCTGTATCTAATGGGATCTGTAAAGTCACGTGGATGTTCACATGTTCCGTTTATTTTTCACCAGGTTATACGTTAAGGAGTGAGATCATGAGAGATTAAAGAGAATGTGAAAATGAGAGGGTGGGGGGAAATGCAGGAGAGAGGCGGGAAAGAGGGATGAAAAGAAGAAAACAGAGGGAGTGTGTCCGTCCAATGCTGCACACTTCAGTGGGTACAATTCAAATGTAAGGAGAGGATGGGTGTTTTGGGTGCAGCTGGTCTTGTGGTCAAGTCCATGACTATTTGGTTGATTAAGTCCTCCCCACTGTGAGACCAACCAATCTCCATGGCCCTAATCTGTTTCAATGACCCTGAGCACAGAGTAAACACATACTTGTAGTTTCCAGTGCAAGTTTAATGATGCCCCTAAAATATTAAGATACCCCCACCTGAAGTGTAAACAACATGTTGTTCCTGATCTTTCCCCAATTTTTTTAGTTTTACGAACAGTGTGAAGTCTATAATTTTGACAGTGACACAAATATGTTTGTTTTGTATTTGTAATTAAGACATCAGATTTAAAATGAAAACAAGACTAGAGGGTTAAAGTGCACACTGTCAACTTACATGTCTGGGTATTTACATTTGTAGAACGGTGTAGGAATGTCAGCTCTTTGTCCACCCATTTTTAGGGGACAAACTATATTTGAACAAATTCAGTTTGGATGGTGTGCTGGGTAAATAACACTTGCTATGAAAACATATTGGAATAGGGTTGGAGAACATGAGATGAGTTGTATCTGTCTGTCACCATAAGATTGTGCTTCATAGGGGTAAGGGCAACTGTGCCGCTGAGACAAAAAATCGCTGCAGCATAAGAACTGTTCTATTGACTGTGATAGAGACTACACTCTGTACATCGGGGTAGCCCGGACTGACAAATACCGCAGGGCTACTGCCTGGGAGTCTAAAGAGGAAGAAAAAATGCAGAGCTCTGCACCCACACTGGGGAGAACAAGTATTTGATACACTGCCGATTTTGCAGAAAACCACAGATTGGGCGGATGACGTGACGGAAAATAATATTTTCATTAAATTCGGTCAGATGGCAGTTAAACCAATTAAATGAAAAAAATACATTATTTGAATAATAATAATAATGTATAAGAACTTTCTAGCCTCACGGTTCGCGTCAGCAGCGCCCTGCATCACCCAATCAGCAGATGGCCGGCGGGTTCTGCTTTGAAAATTTGTCAAAAACATTGGTGCGGATGGATGGCGGACGGATGTCGAGTTTTGTTGATGCAGTTTCAGATGAAATAATCACCCATCCACGCATCTCTACCGGTTACCTGAGCAGGCTGGCGGTCCCTCCATCTAATATTCCACGGGCTAGGTTTGTTCATGTGACAGTGGTGTAACGGCTAGACACGTCTTCCCGTCAGACATTTTTTAGTAGTGCTTCAGAGTTGTTGGTTAGGTTTTTACTTTTTAGCAGAATGGCAAATGAAGGAGAAGAAATGTTTTCTAGGGGGACATTTCAAGAAAAGTTTGAAATTGTGAAGGGTTGACTAACATTTTCAAGAAATAGGACTGGTTATGGAGTTTGTAAATGATGTGAACATGTATATGTGCTATTATTTGTAAGATTTTGTATTAAGCAATAAACGTAAAGATAAAAATCCTGAAAAACTTTCTGCCCTTCCTACCCAAACTTGTGGTTGATTGTAAAAGTTTTTGTTCGAACAGAACACTCACTGGAATTTTTTTTTCTCTACTTCCGAATGTGCAAAAAAACCTTTTTTCTTACCCAAGGTCTGGCCACGTGTGACTAGGACTGGATCGACTGTCAGCACAGGCCTCTAATGGCAATAGAAATATACTTTCTATCAAGGGCGTAGTCGGGTTTTGAACATTGGGGGGGGGGTCTGGAGGGGCTCTGGTCATTTGACCATAAGCCATTTGCATTTTGAAAGATTAAGTATTGTTTAATTGGTTATGACATTGATTTAATGTGTGATGCTGCCTTTCTACATTCAAGTCTACATTCTTGATGGTTTCAGTCATGTCATGTCAATTAGTGTGTTGTAAGTCTCAAAGTTGTTGAGCCTAGTGTTAAATCAGTTCATTCCACTTGATAAAGGTTATCGTCACTGTGAATATAGGGTGACTATGTTGAATGACAATAGCTTATATTATATATAGTATTATGGTGAAGTTATCAGACTGTGGTTTAATAACTGAAAGATAGTGCTTGCCTGGTTCCAGTCCTTGAATCGCTAGCCATGTCCAACTTTAGAATTCTTGTTTGGACGATTCAGGGTCTGGCTTTGCTTGCTTGAACCTTACTCGTTTGTCTCACTGAACATGCCAATCAGCGTAATTTACCTGACTGTGGGGGTTGGACAAGGATGTGATGAAATGAAACTTAGCCTGCAAGATGGAGAAAACAACAGCAACAATGCTTATAATGGACAAAATTACGATAGCGAATAGCATGGTTGTTGCTATTGCAGCTGTTTAAAAAAATCCACAGCAGGAAATCTTGTTGAAGGAGTTCATGTAATTTCATAAAAATGGTCAGTAATGTGACGGTTGGACATTGATATCAACAGGGTTAGGTAGTTTGTTTACGTTACATAGCCAATTGATGGTCGAGTCACAATGACGTAGCCTATCAGTTTTATGATTGGTTTGGAGATGAGGACTAGGTCTTTGACAACGCCCATCATGGAAAACGACTGTTATGGAAGTCGTTCAGACTGAATAATGGAGTGAAGCAGAATGTGTAATTTGGTTCTGAATATCAGGCTACTGAAGGCCTAGGTGTAAAATGCACAGCCCGCCACTGGTGTTGAGTGATGAAACCTGGGAAGAAGGGTTTTAAAATGTAACCGTAGGTATGAGTGGGAAAGAAAGTGGTTAGAATTCCTCTTTAGGTATCTACACATATGTGTCATCTGCTCCCCCCCACACTTACTAACATCCACCAATCCTTAGGCAGGGTTCTATGTGTTATGTTGGATGTAAATAGAAAAAGGTCACAACCCTGAGTATTTGTGTGCATGTGTGTGTGTCTGCGTGCGTGCATGTGTAGGTGTGTGCGCGTGTGTACATGCGTCTGTGTGTGTTTAGGTGTGTGTGTATATGCTTGTGTGTGTAGGTGTGTGTGTGTGTGTGTGTTTGCATGAGTGTGTAGATGCGTGTGTGTGTTTAGGTGTGTGCGTGTGTGTATGCGTTTGCATATGTGTGTGTTTATGTGCATGTGCGTGTGAGAATTTTTAGGCACATAAAATTGTTTGTCATCCCAAATATGTGTCATATAGCGGCTGTCTAAAAGAGCGAGGAGAGAGTTAGTGTTGGAGCAGCCATTGCTTGGTTAAAGATAAATGAATACTACCGTAGTTTACATTTAGAGGAGTTTAGATATTTAACCGCTAGCTAGTTGACATTAACAGCAGTGCACTAGCTAGAATAATAATAACAATGTTGTGTTTACTTTGATGGGCAAGGGAATAATAGCTTAAAATCCGAAACATATAGTATATACAGTACATATATAAATATAAAGTAAATATTAAAATGAAGGAAAAATAAAAACCTACAACAAAACACATTTGGAGCTTACACAGGAAATTACTTGTAATAGTGGTACCATAAATATTTGGTACCACCGTGACACAGTTTAGTGACTCAGTCAAGGTGGGAAAATGCCAACGGTGTAGGTACTCTGCTCCCATGTTCTGTCTCCTTCTGATTCTCACTCTCCTCTCTGCCATCTGTCTCTGTAGCTCTGTGGCCCTGGGCCAGGCCTCACCATGCTGTTGTCATAACAACCCTGTTGAACAAAGAGGCTCCCAGAGTCCCGGGTGCTCTCCAGCGGCTTGTGGGTGTTTTTGTCCTGTTCTTAACTACCCTGGCCTTTTTGGCAGAGGGAAATTCCAGGAACTACCATTAGTATATCACAGGGGCCCTCAAATTCTGTGCTACATGTAGCCTGCTCCTCAAATGAACTAGACACAGTAGTATAGAGTACACAACAGTCACAGTTCTGTATCCCTGGGTCTGTCTAACACAGCTCGAGAACAGACCTTGGTAGCCACCCTCATTCCACTGGTTCCATCCCAGACCGGCACAGCTGTTATACCAGTAAGGAGACAGTTTGCACCAACGGCTGAAGTCACTGAGCTGGCATCCTTCAGAATAACCAGCCAACAATCAGCTCCTCTGTCTCACTAACACAAGGTTGGTTTTAGATGAGGCAAGGCAGCCAGGCATATTTAAAGACTTTTTACTGTAGTCTGGGATGAAGGAAGGAAGGAAGGAAGGAAGGAAGGAAGCAAGGAAGCAAGGAAGGAAGCAAGGAAGGAAGGAAGGAAGGAAGGAAGGAAGGAAGGAAGGAAGGAAGGAAGGAAGGAAGGAAGGAAGGAAGGAAGGAAGGAAGGAAGGAAGGAAGAACCAGAACGAAGGAAGGAACGAAGGAAGGAACGAAGGAAGGAAGGAGAAGATGAGGAAAGAAGGAAGGAAGGAACGAAGGAAGGATAAAAGGAACGAAGGAAGGAAAAAATGAACAAAGGAAGAAAGGAAGGAAAAGATGAACTAGAAGGAAGAAGATGATAACATGGGTCTTGTACATCAAACAAAACCATTCTAGCAAGGTTCTTAGTTGGCTCTGAACGTTCCAGGTGAAATCAGGTAGGACTTGTTCACTCGAGCAAACTGCATACATATTGAACTCATGTTACTGGGAGGGCACCATGAATGCAGAAAGACATATGCTTCCATCCAGATGTTGTCTTTTCCAAGGAGAGCCTTGCATTTTCCTGCAGGACAACGCCAAAACACAATTTGCCCAGATTACAAGAGTATGGTTGCGTGAGCAGAGTGCGGGTGCTAGCATGGCCTGCCTGCAGTCCTGACCTGTTGAGAATGGGTGGCGCGTCATGAAACGCAAAATAAAAAAATACAAGATTCTACTTGCTAAACTTAAAGCTGCATTGTGTAACAATTGCTCCCATCTAGTGGTGAAATTGTATAAGGCAAGCAACTGAAGCCCCTTGCGTTATTATACCGGTAACGTGAACCTGGATATTAGTTTTATCTTTCAAAACAATAGCGCTCGTTTTGATTCATTGCAATCAGTGCTTGAAGTGGGAAGAAAAAGGTGCCGGTACTCTCTTGCATTGGCAAATCATTATGACATTTGAGATTTCTACAGTGAAAAACAAAACTTCGAGATATTGCTGGTACAACAAAAATGTATTGTTCTATATCGTGGAGCTCCGCCCCATAGGGGGAGCTCTAGCTCCTAGTGGTTTATCCCTCCTGCGCAGCAGGTTGCATCTGAAAAGTTTGTATATACGACACTTCCTACCAGTGACCGCGCCAGCTATATAAGGGGTCCACCCCGCCATGACATTCTCCCCTTTTCTTCAGCCGTATCCGGTTCGAAGCTGCATCACCAACGACGACGTTAGTTTGTGTATCCCGGATCTACACTCCGTCGAATTGTTCATCATCTGGCGAGGAAGAGGAGGATGACTCCTCCGAATTCGAGGAGGGCGAGACGGGAACGGCGCCGGTGGCGTCTGAACCCGTTCTGCCTTCTCTCCGCCGAGATCTACCCAGCATCATGCGTACTGCCGCTGACAGACTCGGCATCCCCTACCCTCCGGCTGCCAAGGAGGAGACGAAGAGGTCGTAGCAGACCGGCATTTATGTTCTACCATCTTCCTCCAAGGAACCGCCCCCGCCTCCTATGGTGGGCCTAGCTGATTACCTGGAAGGTTCCTGGTCAGCCCCATTCCAGATCTCTGCTCCTGTGAAGGGCTACCTGCCTTTCACCGACGTCGCTGGAAGGGGTGAGATAGTCCATCGTGGCATTCCTCGCCTCGACCAGTCACTGGCCGCTCACCTGGCTAGCAGCTCGGCGGCCTGGTCCAACACAAAGAAACCCGCTTTCACCGAGACGAAGGACAAGACCTCTGCCGCTCTGGCTGAAAAATGTTTTGTGCTGAGCGCACAATCCGGCGGGGCGGCCTCTAATATCGCCATGCTGTCTTTGGCCCTGGCCTCTCTCACCCTCGGGCGGACCTCGTTCACCCCAAGTGAGATCCAGGAGGTCGGGAAGGCTTCAGCCGCCATCTTACAGATGGCCCAGGCTGTCGCCATTTGTTCCGGCCGCGTTATGGCCACCTCGGTGGTGTCTCACCGTCACCTTTGGCTGTCGGCGACGGCACTGAGGGAGCCTCAGAAACTCCCT